>JANEHU010002882.1:0-87442 GCA_027563435.1 Nasonovia ribisnigri | reverse complement strand
TGGCTGTTTGCTGTATAATGAACTAATGGTCGGCCATTTGAAGTGTTACTATTTATATACGGTTTTATTGCCAATTTAGTATAGTTCTTTTAACCCTATAATTTTAGTCCAATGCCAATTTACTTAAGTACATAATATATTCCGGAAACGCTATATCGGTTGTATGTGTATGGAAATGCAGGTAGCTAGTAGACATATAGACTTCCGTACATATTTTATGCACACAAATTATCTGAACATACTTTTCGTTGAATTTTAATTTACTGAATTGCGTGTTCGATACGAACCCTATTCAAGTAAATCGTAACTAGTGGATTTCCTATCATTGTTTCTCTTTTAAAAACACGTCAGCATTTTATTCTAATATTACGTTTTGTCCCAATTTATTGACTTATATCATATAATTGTATATATGGTGTAACTAACTATCTCTTTATTGTTTCAAAACGATATGACCTATAAACTGCGTAAAACCAAAGCGGTTAATACATCGATTAAGTTACCAAGCATACATATTCCTATTTACTTGCCAAACTCCGTTCACAAGCGACGTTAAGTGTCAGTTCTATATACTACAGACTTTTGATGCGATAAGCATTATTAATGTGTATTAACCAACCCCAAACACCATTTTTGCACAGTTGTTCTTTGAGCCTAGTTATAATTTATAAAATTAGCATTTTAAACAATGGCATCACATACGATTTCTACTATGCTTGCAACCTTAGACGCCGTTAGGTGGTTTTATTGAAAACTTGTCTACTTTAGTTTTAGAAAGTTTGCAAGACTAATTAAATGAGACGGGTAAATTTTGAAGTTTTCAATGAAAACTTATTTACTGGAATTCCTGTGGGGATTCCAGTTGATATGTTAATTTTATATGAAACGGTCCAGACAATTATTTAACTACTGTATTTTGAATAATATGATATATATCTTTTTTTATGTTCGTTGTTGTGATAAATGTCGGACCACCATACATCATGATCACGTAGGACTAGTAAATATTTCCTCGACGATTAACAAGGATTTATATGTGATTTATTATTTTTTTTTACCTTTTAGTTGAAGTCGGTTTTGATGGTGCTTTACAACTATCCGATGATGTTTTTCTTCGGTTGTTGAAAGAGCCCACGAAATTATTTATACTGAAAAATAAAAAACTTTGGTAGTGTTTTTTCTAAAATAACGAACACCTTAAAATCATACGTATTTCCGATCCCTTTTTTGTCTATTTCTCTTTGATAGGTCATAGGTAAATCCCTTTTTTCTTTTCCCAATTTATTATTTTCCTGAAATATATAATACTTATTTATTTATTTTTTAAATTTAAATTAATTATAATATTTGTTTGATAACATGTGTTCTAGATTATGTATGTACCTAATCATAACAAGTCATTTTATGAAATTATGAGTGATATTTTACACGATTTTTGTTCTAAAGTTATACAATTTCTTTATTGTACCTATCTATTTTTTTCTTCTACAGCTCAACAATCCATTAAGTATAAGCTCTGTAATTCATGAGTTATTCAATACGAGCTTTGTTAGCATCATTTATATAAAATATATATATATGAGTATATAACACACATATACGTTTTAAGTATCGTCATTCACAGTTTTTAAAGAGGTACAATTCTTTACTCTAAAGGAAACTTGACATTTTTAGTTTTCACTTAAAAAAAGAAATTGTGTGAATGAACATTTAATTTTAAAATGTTAAATACTAAAAAACTAGATTGGATGCAGAATACAGATTGGTAGGCTTTGAGCACTCGTCTTGCTTTACTCTTCACGGAACAGGAGCGTACATTAAAGTGATATATTATTTATTTTAAATTTTAAAACTGTACCTAAAGTATACCATTGTATTTGAAAAACTATTCAAAGCAGAGATTGGTTAAAACGTTTTTGATGAAGTGTTTTAATCACTGTTTTATGGTTGTCACTAGTTTTTTTTATAAATTCTTAAGGAATGTTGTAAAAATCCAAAATATATTTTTCCTAAATACCAACAAGACTTGATTCAAAATAAATAAACTGTTGATATAATATTGAAAATAGAATTATTTTTGTTAAACCCAAACATTATTTTTCTGAAATTAAATTATATGAATTTTTTTTGAATATTATTGCTGTATTTTATAATCACATTTTTTATTTTTTGGAGGACCACCGAATAAAGCAGTTAAATCACATTTTGTTTAACATTTATAAAATTTCAACATAACATTTAATGTAGAATTAATAGCCTGTGGTTCAATGTTTTAATTAAACCAAATTTTTAGGTTTTTATGACTATGTAAATGATCTTTTAAGATTCATATTAAATTCATTTTTATCTTTAAGTAAAATCATTTTACATTTTTACATTATAATTTACTATACGAATATACGATACTGCACCAAGCTGAAAGAAATTTGAGTAAAATTAAAGTAAAAATAATAAAAAAAAAACTGAATACCTATATTTTGTATATTATATTTATAAATAAAATAGAATCTCCATTTTTAAAGATTTATAGAGATTATCAAAGAGGCTGATAAAAAAATAAATAATTTTTCTTGTATACCATTACCTACCTATCCGTTATGGGCGTTACAATTTACAATATATATATTTTAGATAGAACATGAGCTGTATAGGTTAATGTTTTCATTTATGTTCACTATCCTTTTCTAAGAAATTGTTTTGGATAGTAGTTAGTTATTGAAATAGTAACGAAGAAAGACACTCCTTTAAATCATTTTTTTAATCCAATAATATAACATTGATTTTAAATTAATATTGAAAAAAAGTTTTGTTTAACATACACTTATCTGAGCTGAGGTTACTGCCAAGACCTAGCATTTTTATTAATTTATAAATTGTTTAAGATTCTGAGACAGGCAATAAATACATTGGTTGTATGATTATGTATGTTATTTTATTTATTTTTTAATAGACCTAAGCTTATTGGATGTAGTTTGTACTTTGGCAGATAAAGAAGAGGGAAGGTCAAAACCAAAATTCCCAGTACTTCGTAAATAATTTGGAAAAACTAATTAGAGCTAATAAGAATTTTTACACAAAACCAGATTTAGGCAAAATCAATTTTGTTTTTTGTTGGGTAATTCAAAAATGAAGAACAAGTAGAGTCAACCATAGGTGGGAGGTAATCAAAATATTGGGAAGAAGATGAAGCCCCATCATACATTTTCAAGGTGGCTATATGTAGGGGGCTCTGCCTCCGCACACCCTTTTTAATGATTTATGTTAATCACATTCATTTAAAATAAATCTGTATTCTTATTTTTTTTAAATTGCTATAATAACTATTTATGAGGAACCTTGTAATACTTTTTCCAAGATTTTTGAATAATGAAAATAGTTTAAGTCTTTTATACAAAGAAATAAACTGAAGAAAATTTTAAATGTCTGTATGCATCCATATAACTCAAAAAGTTACAAAATATTTTGAAATTATTACCATATACGTACTGAAAATTCTAATATAAGTATTTGAAGAAAATGTCAAGTGTCTACGTTTTTTTTTTCAATTACAACAAAATAATCAAAAATCGATTATGGAGAATAGTTAATTTAAGGGTGAATAACCGATGTCGAAAAAATGTTGAAACTTAAAATGCTTATAAAAACTGAATGTGATTTTCCGGTAAACTTTTTTTATTTTTGTAGGTAGAAAAACTCATGAGGAATCTTGTATTCAATTTTTAATTTTAGATACAAAAAAAAATTTTTTATACATTTTTAAATCAAAATAATATGAAAATTTTCTTGACTTTTATTAATTTAGTCAAAATTCTAACTTTAAACGTTTGAAAAAAAAGTGACACGTATTTTCGATATTTTTAAATTGTATATTATAACAACACACTTATGAACAACCTTGTATTCAATTTTCCAACTTTTTAACCAAGCGAAAATATCGACATAATATCATAGAAGTAGACGAACTACATATAATCGAAAATTTTGTAATATGTCTAAAATAGATCAAAAAGCTTTATAAAATTAGTGAATATTTCAATTATTTACAGTTATTTGTTTTGGAGTAACCTATACCAAAAAAAAAAAAAAAAAAATTAAAAATATCGATTTTGTAGAAAACTAGTGTTGGGTAAAAATTCCCGATTTGCTTAGATTCTTTTATCTTTTTTTGCGATTATTATTAAGAACTTGACATTTTCACCAATTATTTGTATTTGTTTTTGTTAGTTATTACAATATATAATAATTATATAGATTATTTTAAATCTTCAAAAAATGTTGGCTCATTTTGTGTTATTTATAGACTTATTAGAGTGTTAAAGGTTTCGTATCATGTATCATTGAATTAAAACTTAACACGTTTATCAGTGACCAACTCAATGACGTAGAACATTCAAAAAATAATATACAGTAGAGCTACTTCCTCTAAGTATTATTATTACTTAAGTGTCTTAGATTGTCTTAATATTTTTATTTACGATTCGAATACAATTTAAAAAAAATATAGTATGCATTTTATATGTATTTTAAATTTTAACTTATTGAGTTTTTGGAAATTTTTTTATCTTTATCAGTGGCCACTTACATGTATTCTTTGTTAGTAGGTATAAAATGTTTTATTTTATTATATTATACTGCATTAAGGTATTTTTTATTTTATTTATACTTATTTATAAGTATTTGCTATAATAGTATAATATCAGAAAAGTAATAAGTAAGTATAAGTTTTTAAATGGTTAATTTTTTCATATGTGTACCTACCATATTATATTATTTTTGTATTGATATTGTTTTGTGGCCATACAAATATAATTTTTTTTTTGTTTGTGTTTATTTAAGAAAATGTATGATTGTATCTATTGTTTATAGCTTATCTTATTTATATAGGTACGTTTATATATAGTATTATTACTTTACTTTTCAATAATTTTTATTTTATTCATGTCCATTGTTCATATCTTTCTAAATAAATTATACATTATATATTATATAAATATATTTTTATTTACTAAATAATCTTTTAATGGCTATATATAGGTTATCATGTTTGTTTAACTTTTCTGAATTCATATGAAATTCAAATTTGATAAAAGCATTGTTTATAATAGGTTCTTTTATTAAACAATAAGTAGGTAGGTATCTTTTTTTACAATTATTTTAAGTAACATTTATGTATTTTGAACTTAACGAAAGTAATATCTAACAATCGAAAATAGTTGAGGGGTGATTAAAAACAAATAAGAATTGCGTACGAAGAATGTTGTCAATGTTAACGCTTTTTAATTAAGGAAAAGAAAATTTGTTTTTGATAGTTATAGCTAAAACAAAATTGCAGTTTTTGAAGTTAATTAAACTTAAGTTTATTCTACAGCGTCTGCATCGAATGTGTTTGCACTTAATTGATAATTATGTTTTGTGGATTGAAGTTCACATTTATAATTTATTCACGACATTGGAGTTATCAAAATTAAAAATGTCGTATTTAACCGTGTTGAGTTTATGTTCAGAAATTAAACTATTTAATTAATTTTGTATAGTTAGGTAATTTTTTGTACGTGATTTGATGGATTTTCCCTTTCATTATTGTTAATATTTTGATTCCATACGTTCCTGCAACACTTGTTTAAAAGCTATAACAAGTCTATAACAAACAGTTTTACACCAATGCCACACGTCTTCAAAATAAGTAAGTTGTATATGGGGACAAACTCAATAAAAACGACCTATATAGGTGTATTGGTTATTAAAAAAAAAAACCGGTGAACGTGGCTCACCAGTCACGGATAGATGATTGTCGAATACTTGAATCCAAATGGGTAGGTACCTAAGTTATGCAATACTTGCAAAAAGTTTATAATACTTGAGTAGGTACTAGATTTAGTTAGTTGACCGAAAAGTTACTTTTGTCCGGCTGGCAGCTTAGCTAGGTAATATAAGGCTATATCCGTTGCCTATGGTGAATTTACATCACGCGAGTGCGAGCATCACCATAAAGCTAGATATATACTATGGCTATTTTGGAATAACCTCCGGGGCTTTGGTCCTGGCATTTTCAGATTAGCAATAAAACTATAGTAACACCCACGAGGCAGACGTATAGGACTGACTACCGCTGGTAAAATTATGCTTGGTACTATCCAACTAGAACGTGCAGTCAACCAGGCAATGGCTGTAAAACAGTCCCTTGTCGACCACTTTTTGTCGCTTTATACCAGAATTATATATGCTTTCAAAGGATCCATACTTTTAAAACTTTTTGTTTCCCACTCAAAATCGTCTTTTTGTTGCGATAAGTTATTATTGCTTTTAAATTTTATACCGTGATGCGCATAACACAGCATAATACTGATACTTGTCCTGAGATGAGTTAAATAAACAGGCATTACGTTAGAGCGGAATGCGACCAGTAGGAACAATCATTTTATTGGGTTATAGTGGTATAGTAAAGTTGCGCATAGTTATAATCAGCTTCTAAAATATCAAATTTAAACTAGATTAGTTATTTTTTTAGATGTGTTACGAGTGGATTCAATTCTGTAAGATAACACTAAAACGTATTATTTTTAAACCTACTCATGACCTCTGGTCATATATTTTTTGGAAATTAAAAACAAAAGAAAGAAAATATTGATAAAAGTATAACAACTATTATATCTCGGTATTTTTTTTTTTAATTCAATACAAAACATTTTTGAAAGACCTATATATCTCTCCGTTATGTAAGTAAACTTGTAACTTTTTGACATTCGAGGATCAAACGTTTGTAAACGCATATAGTATTCCCTCGAGATTTGTTTGTGGCAACAAAATATGTCTGAAACCTTTGAATAAACAATATTTATATTCATATTTTAAAAATATGAATAAATTATAAATCGCATTACAATGCAATGTTATTCATACAATAAACAAAGCATAAAGTAAAATATGTCTTTATCGAGTTTTCACACGTTATTTTTGATACTGAAATATCTAACACTTACATAAAAACCCGTACTTGCACTATAAGACATACACTTAAGTTACCTATTCTTATATTGTGTTATTATTGTTAAATTATCATCGTAGTTCGTTCATATTTTTAGTTATAATATATGACTTTGATAAAAAATTAGAATTCACATTATTTTGTCCGATTGTTTTAATTTATATTACAATTCTATGTATTGTGTACATTATAATAAGTAAATACAAGATAGTATACTTGTATAAATATATTGAAACATGTCGATGGAAATGTGGAAGTTACGTAAATCATATTTAAATTAGTTAAAAATATTAAAATTTAGTTAAACTTACCATTTGGATAATTTGTGTGTTCGAAGAGTTGTTTATCGAGGCCGTTTCTATTTTGTCAATATATTGGCCACGTGCCGGAATTATTGGAGACCTTATACATGCCCTGAAATTATCTTTGTTCTAAAATTGTAATCATTACGGGATTGTGCTGCATATAGCATCGAAGCTGTGAATCGTGATACTTATGCACATTATAATAAAATTTCCTATTGAAGTTTATTGTGGAAATTAAACATTACTGTGCTTATAGATTTTTATTTTTGTAGTTATTAAAAACTTTAATAAATTGTATTCAAATTTTATTTAATACTGATAATTATTATTTTGTAACTATATTGATTTTTAGAACAACGAAAGAGTACCACAATAAAAGTACCATTTTTTATGCATTTTTATGCCATAGTGATGATTATTTTAAATTATTTGTCGATGACATCAATTTTCAAACCATATAATTTAAATTGACATTTTTTCAACATCAATATTGTTCGTTATATTTATTTAGTTTGATTTCAAACACACATTTGAATACTCAGTACCACTGAGAAGACTAGTTTTTATTATTAATAACAATAATTACATATTACTTAGTATTAAAATTAAACATAAATATATAAACAGGGTGACCAATTACCTGATATCAGAATATATATTATATAATTTCAGCATTGAGTCCCGTTGTCCTGACAAACTTTTAACGGGACGAATCTTGTCCCGCTTTACAAATAGGTCAAGTTTTTCCTATTTTTTACTAGAATAGAAAATTATTTTGCAGATCAAATTTTTTTGCTATGGATATTTAAAATGTTTTAACTGTGGATAAAGTATGACATATTATGTCTATATCATTAATATGATACATGACATTAATAATCTATTATAATTTATCAACTTTCATAGAATATTCATTGGTTTTTCTTAGAACAATTTCGTCTATGAAAAGAATATTTACAATACATATGTTTTATGGAAATAATATAAAAAAAGCTGTTTCATATTGAAACTATTATTAGATCGATAATCATATCAAAACAGCACATAAGTCTTAAACACTTAACATGTTCACAATTTCATGCATTTTTTTTTTGAAACGCCCAAATTGTTTCTTAATAATTTATTTTGGTCACCCTAATACAAAAACATAAATATTAAGAAAATTAGTTGTTTATAAAAATAGCCATGTAATAAATAATGGCCAATGGGTAAATTTTCTCTGATAAGACAAAGTAAATATATTAATTTTATAAATCAAAAATCTTAGTTATACTCGACTCTTTAAAATAACTAATTTTAGAATATTGTACGATTACGAGCTATTGCTTTGATGTGTTTAATTACCGTCACAAGGGTTGCTGTATAGATTGATTTAGTTGGTTTCATAATGACATCCTTCTAATTCTTTAATTTTCATCTGTACGTCTTGATAATTAATGTGATGTGTGGTGTTAGTGCGTTACCAAGAGATTAAGGAATAATCAAATAAAACAGTAGCAGTGACGTATTTAAAACTAAAATATTAATTTAGTTTTTAAATTATATTAGGGATAGTTTTCTTGGACGTTTCGTTAATTTTTAATATGCGAACGTCATGTGTACATATTAATGTAGCCACAAACTGTGAAGAGTTGAGGCTTGCGTTTATTATTATTTTAAATTATTTAACATATTATTCGTACAAATGACAGGCGCCAAGTAGATATATTCACGTTATTATTATGTTAATTTCCTTTTTATGGAAATTTAATACAATTCTCATTTTTGATCAAAAATCCGAGTGTTTTTTTTTTATCTTGTTATCAACAGACTAAAATCGTTTCGAAGAGTTTAAAATACATAGAGAGAAGTTCAATAAAACTGTGCTGTAGAAACCGCAGACAAAAAAACATAACAGTGTAGACATAACAGTGTAACAAAGAATTAATCAAGCAAGAGACACACGTACGACATTTTATTGCTATGAGACGAAAAGAAGAAAGAAAAATAGAGACAAAATCACAAAATCGGTTATTTTTTTTAGAGTATTTACGAGTTGACGTCTTCGAGTTTCTTCAGCAGCCGTTCGTTCTCCCTGCAAACAATTTCGTGGTCTCTCTGTAATAGGTCCCTGGAGTTGAATAGCTCGGCGTTTTCTCTGCGTAGCGCCTCGTTTTCATTCGCGTAATGTTTGACCAGATCTACAAGCTCCTTGGGGTCCATTTGTATTAACCGGTCCATATCCATATTGGGCGGCATTTTTACATCTACAAGAAATAAAAGTAACGGTTAGGTCACGCCCGGCTTGCAAATGTTATTATTATCGTTATTATCGTCGTGTATGAAATTGTATTAACGTGTAAAAACTAAGTGATATGGTTTCATCGAAAACGAACACGAAATAATATAATGTAATTGTACATAGGTATAGTGTTTTCATACACTGCAACCATTCGATTGTTCTGACAGAACGTAAGAAAAATAAAACAACGGTAAGACAATAAGGTATACCTAAATTATTTGTCCCTTTATAATCAGGAAAATATTATTGGAAAAGCCTGAAACAATGTTTTCTGGACGGGAAACGCTGTCACTGGATACATGTAACTATTTGGTGAAATATTGTTAACCGCTGATAATATTGTTTGACGCGTCGAACACAGAAGCTGTATTTGACATTCGTATTTTGTTTACAAATGAAAATAATCTCAGATAAGTAGTTTAATTTTGCGTTATAAAGTCATTCGCATTTTGGTTCCAATCGTTTTCCCATAGAAATAATAGACGACAAATGCGTTTTAAAATTAATCAAGTAGAGAGACATTTTAATATGTACCTAAAGATGGTTATACTTGAGAAACGGTAATATTCACTTAAATGTCATACGTTTTATTTCTATATGTAAATAAGTAGTTATAATAAAATTACTGTCGACCCTTTTGTATTACATTATATAATATATTGTATAAACATATTTTATCATTAAATGGATTGTAAAACGTATATTATTCAGGGCTATATCGACGATATTTCCACTTCATATTTAGGTACTGTTTAAGCCCACCAGTCACCGCATCTTCTAAATAATTAACTATCATAACTAGTACCTAATGAAATTGATGTTGCTTTTGTACTAAATAATCATAGTCAAATGTATTTAATGAAGTGTATAAAATATGTCATAATATTGTATACCTGTAACGATGTTATTATATATTAATATATTATACTAACAAGGGTATATTATGTTTTACTCGATATTTAGTTAATTATTATGATGGTTTAGTATTATTCTAGTTTTCCCTGAATATAAACAATACTGTTTTAAAATTAAAACCAAGTATGCGAATTGAATTGTTTAATCTGCTCAGGATTCTGGGGTATCATTAAAATTTAAATACGGACTCTGAAAGACTTCATATATTGTTACATAACGTAAAGTATGAATGGTTTCGTTGGTTCTCAGAAGTTCAGTATGACCAACAAGTTCACATGTGAAAATCGAGTAAATTTATAAAATTATATAATTGTAAAAATACAATTATTGGGTGCTAACAATTTGAAATATCTATACACAATAAAAAAAATTGTCTCCCATCGCTCGAAGAGAAATGTCATATTAAATAATATTACAAATGCAATTATACTAAAACTATATTAAAGTTATCTTCCAATAATTTTAAGTGTGACCAGGACAATTTTTTTTAGTGGGTAGGGGGGGGAGTGGTTAATCTCCCACAAATTCCAACAACAGTAAGTATTTGCGTGACGATTAGTATTTGTACAATCGCATTATATGTGGTATCTGGTAATCATTAAAATGGTGTTTATTTATATTTTTTCCCCAAAAAACGGTGTCCGCACACTCAACTTACTCGAAATGCTAGCCGACGATGTCTTGTTTATATCCAAAGCTTTCCGCAAATGATCGTTTTCGTTCTGCAGCGCCTCCACCTCTCGCCGCAAACTGACGATTAATGCTTCTCTGGGGTCCTGTTGTACAAACAAGTGGCCGTAATGACACTCATACAGCCATCATCAGATATACGTGATAATCAACGTCGTATATACTGAGAATTTATTTTTTTTTATTTTTATTTTGACTGCTTATTAGTCGTTATGTCTTTGAAGTGCTCGAAAATAATGCGACACCATTCGCATGTATCGGGCGAATGTTAGCTAGGGAGTCGAGCAGGAAAGTATTGTGTGTGTAAATAGGATAAAAACGGTGTACGGGGAATCTAATAATTTTTTTTTCTTTACATTTCCCTTTCCTTACATTTCCTATCAGAAATTTAAAACTTTATTGAAACCTTTAAACTTCAATATTATTTTTAAAAAAATTCACAAAAAAATTCCAGAATAAATTGCTAATAACATCTAACCTTATTTACGAACCTTGTTATACAATTATATCATTATCGTTGTTTTAGTTATGTAATATGTATATGGCTTAATTGAACTTGTGTAATTGCCTAGCTATATTTAGATTTATCTAATTACTTTAATGATTGAGTTTACTATTATTAATTATTATTAGTTTACTTTTATATTAAAGCTAAAAAAAACAACCATTTTTAAAAACATTTAGTGATTTCTCACTAGTGTACAAAAAGTTAATTAAAAGAAACTGCACGGATAAGAAAAACAAATAAATAGATTATTTAAGTTCAAAAACTAGGAGCAGTATTTTCGTAGTACCTACACCTACTTTTCATCGGTTATAATTTATGATTATTTTTATAATCCATTATGTTTGCAAACGTTGAACTCATCAAAATTGGTTGACGACATAATTTTATGATATCTATAAAATATTCATGTGTTGAAATAACCAAAACCGTAAATAAATCAAAATGTCTACAATTTTATGTCAAAGATGAAAATGTTCAAGTATATTATAAATGTCCAAAGTGAGGAACTCATATTTTATATAAGAATATATTGGACTTTATTTTTAAAAATATACTTAAACACCTCATTAAATGTTATAATTTGATTCTGATGTATTACATATCATTTTGTAAACCTGAAATAAAATTTTACAAAAATGATTCGACATTAAAACAAATCTTTTAAAATTAAATATCTATGTTTATTGAAATGTTTGGTTTGGTTCATAGAATTTGTAAAATTTGTAAGCTATTTTTAAAATATTAACCCATTCATATTTTACCATTTTAAAATTCATATATAGTATGTATTATCTATAATATTATACATTTTATTTTTTATAAAATACATTTTTTTAAATTGTAGGTAATATATTATGTTTAAGCAATATTAATGTACAATTACAATTGTTTCTGCGCATAATATACAATTCACAATTTACATGTATAATCAATAATACCAATTATAACCAATATCAATTGGCGCAATTAGTTAAATTGAATTATAAACATTTCATATTATTATAGAGATTAATCAAACTAATGTACCCATCAATTATTGTGAGCGAGTAGGACAAACATTTATAATTATAAAACCTATGGTATATTTGTTTTATTTAGATAGGTACCTACATTATTTTGAACCATTCTGTAGGAAGGACGCTTTTTACTGATGTGCAGGTGTTCATTAACAGTCATTGGACGAAAATAAATACATGACAATAGGGGCAAAATATTAGAAAAACCACCAGAAATGAAAATAATCATGTTTTACCTGGAGAAGTTGTTTTTGTTATATATATTTTTTTAGTTTCAATACAAACAGGATTTTCGATGATTAAAAACAACTGTTGTGTTTGTAAAAAAATAACTATTGTGGTGATGAGTGTATACATTATATGAAGTAATATTTTCATAGGTAAATATTAAAACTATACTTATGTACAATATTAAAATGTAAATTATATTATTATATTACTTTAATTATAAAGAAGGTATTTCATGGCGTTTTTATATTTATAATCACCTGGATTAGAGCGAAATGAGCAACGAATTGTCTTAATATCAGTAATAAATAATAATGTGAATTGTAATATATGTATAATAATTTGTACTATTGTACTATATTATGTACTATAATATAATAATCTAAATATTTATGTTAAATTATATTTTGTATTTGTAAATTGCACTGATTTGTTACAACACAAATAAGACTGAATATTTTAATCAAATAAAATTAACACAGAAATTTAATATTGTCTGAATAAATATTATCTATGTGTTTGTTTAATTTTCAAAATATTTACGATGAAATATAATAGAAACTTGAAATAGTTAGTGGTACCATGGATTTCAAAGAAAATTGATTAATATTTATAAAAGAATATACAATTATAGTTTATGAAAATATATAAAAGTTTGCTTAAAAAAAGTAGGCAATTGGAAATTTAGATAATATTCTAATGAATTGTATTTCTATTCAACACCAAAATAATGCAAACAAAAAATAAACAAGCTTTTAATAATATGTAACAAAATAGTCAAAATATTGATCCACTCTCGTGTGTATGTCATACTTAAACGAAATGAATAGTAATATTCGAAAGTCATATTATAAAAACAACAACAAGTAGGTAGGTATAAAAGTATTTTAATGGAAAGTGTCACAAAAACAATTTATCATGATAGGTGTATTAATAATTCACGATATGACTTACTATAAAACAAAATGAAAATGTTCAGTCAGAATTAATATTTTTACTCGTGACAATCGAATATTATAATTGTATTGATAATGAAATCAAATTGATTATGCGAGTTTAATAAATAGTATACAAACCATTTTGAAGTTTGTTAAAAGGGTATAAATAATATAAATATATAAATGTTTACATATAATGTTGTATATTATACGAGGTGTTGTAAACTTGTAAACGATATTTTACTAAAATTATCTTTTATCAATTGTTCATAACTATCAAAGTATCACACTATTGAGTATTTAATTATATTTTACATGAAATTAATTACCTTCGCCAATTTATGTTTATTATTAAATTTATTCTGAATGTATGGAAATATGTGGGAGATGAAGTGTATAATCTATCTTGGTATTTCAACATTTTATTATTTAAATTGTTCGCATAATATTCCATTGGACAATGCTAATTTGTTACAGCCTTACAGGTTAAAGTTTAATAAAATAATTTTCCCACTGATCGTATTTAAGTTATTTGACGAAACTTAGATGAAAGAAAACGGCAACATTGATTAATTCGGTATCATTTAAGCCTGCGTATTTCTGAATTTTAATGGACTTTTTCGGTTTCAACGAACAATATTTATCAATGTCTGTATATTAAGCGTTGTAGACATTCAATGGATGCTCTATCATACGAAATACTTTTCCATACATAATTTTTCGATAGACATTTTGTACACACTACAATGATTTGTTCGGTCACTAATAGAAGTTAATTAAAAATAAATAAATAGTGGCTTTGCATTTAATTAATATGTCAAATAAGAATAGGTATACAAGTTAATGAACTCTTCGTATATTAAACCAGGATAATTTAATAATCGATTATTCACCGCTATATTACATTGTCTAAATCTATCTACTTTAAATGGCGGGATAGTGGAGATTACCTATCATTTCGCGCAAACTTGTTCACGACAGTGTTTGTTCTGTTTTCCAAATTGAATTTTAGGGTCCCTGGCATAAGATTCCGTCAATACTTTCCATTCCATATTATTGAAGGCATTAGTTCTATTCTACGAATTATGATATTGACAAATGAAACCCCATAACTATATGCTGATCAGTGATTTTAGATTCTGAGCGGAGCGATGAATGTATTGATTTTACAATTATGTGTGTATTTTATTTTATTTTTATTTTTATTTTTTTTTGTGTATGTCGTCACCGTTTGGGACTGCAAAACTGTTTCAATTTTCTTCAACAGTATCTTGTTTGATGGGAAAGTGAATCTAGTTGTTGTATTTGAGAGGTAAAAATTTCCAATAGTTTTCAAAAGCGCAGGGAAAAAGAAAAGAAAAATTAAGGAAAAACGGGAATTTTTAACGCAAAATCAGTTTTCAACCAAATCTATTTTGATTTTTGGGTGTAACACAAAAACAAACGATTCTATATACATACATTTTCAAAATATTTTGATTTGTTTTGAACTGTTTACGGACATTATTAGTTTCCATTTTTAAAATTTTTTTTTATATTGATCTCAATAAAACTTTTTTCGTTGGTTAAAAAGGTTTGAAAGTTGTATAAGGGGCTCCTAATATATTTTTTGATGATAATTGAAAAATATTAATGATCCATAAACACAATTTTTAATGAGCATTTAAAGTTCAAATCTTCACAAAATACATAAAACCACGAAAATTGGATAGTTATTTTAAGTGAGAAATTCATAAAAATGTTGTTTTTAAATCTAAGATTTGAAAATTAAATTCAAGATTCTTCATAAGGTTGACTACCATTATCAAAAAAAAAAAAAAAATGTTTAAAAAGTAAAATTAAATTTTTTTGAGGGTTTGAAGTTCAAATTTTTACAACATTTGATATTCAGTCGATTTGTCATGTAGCGATTATCTTATTTTATTGTGATTAAAAAACGAATGACAACTTCAAATTTATATCATACGTTTATTTTATAAATTCCTATACTAAATTAGTATTCAAACTGTGCGTCACGGCTCTCAGAGGCGTCGCATGAGTTGTCGAAGGGAGCCGCGTAATAGGATAGAAAACCAAAATTAATATAGGTTAAGTATAATGTTAATACAAATATTATTGATAATCATTAAAGCAACAATGGAAACGATATCGAAACACATTATCCGACTAGGTATTTGAAGTTTTATTTCTAGTACTAAAGGCACTGTTATGTGTCACCCATATTGGCTATAATATTGTATTTGTATTGTTTCGATTTTTTCATTATAATTTGGGAGCCGTTAAAATATCGTGGACACACAAAGAAGCCGCGGGATTAAAAAGTTTGAATACCTCTACTATACTTGATAAAATATTCAAAACATTTTGACTCGTTTTGAGCTTTTTACAATCATTTCCAATTTCTAATTTAATTTAATTATATTAATTCAACTTACCAGCTAGGTACCGTATTAATAATAAGTAATAAACAAATAAAAATGTACAACGACCCACTTGTAACCTACTGTACAGCAGAGCGACATCAACTTACCCGCTTTTTTATATTTCGAACTCAAAATGTTTAGCTTAAAACCATTTATTATTAATAACTATACCTGCCTACTGTGTTGTATACAACATTATAAATTACTATATCACTTTTTTAATGTGGTTACCATGTATCATGCTATGTTATTGTTTTAAAAACATTGGGCTTGTCCCGTAAAATAAAGAAAATAATGTAATGAAATCCCTTTGATAAAATCATATTGCTTGTCAGTTAATATGTTATGGGTTTTAAGTTTAAAAATTGTCAATAACTCTAGGTTAGGGTTTTATCACATTTGAGCTACCGAAATTTGAATGTAATTTGTTTGATGACGTCGTCTGGGAAAAAAAGACATTAAATATCCTTTTTTTCAAACTATATTTAACTTGGAATATTAAAATAATGTATGGTAAATATCTTATTTGTTACGTACTTATATCCGGTAATAAATTAAGTAGTTTGGTTTCATTGTGGCGAGCAAACGTTATTTATTATACCTATTATTTTAATGTGATAATATAATATCAAAAAAGTTGTACTATACATTTATTTCGACTGTTAGAAATTAAATGCAATGAAATTGTTTGGTATTTACTTGATTTTTGCTGAAAAAATTCTATTCATTAGTAGGTCGATATATGGAAACTTATTTTTTGGTATTTGTTGCATTTCGATGTAAAATGGTGTGCTGTGTGTGTTCAATATTAATATTATTCATCTTTTAAAGTATAAACCAATAAGGTATGTAGTTATTATAATATGGTTGATGGATCGGTGGCATGCATTATCATATAGAAAGGGACTTCTAGGTATATTTTGAAAAATATTCCTACACATAAATCGAAGAATTTATTAGTTGTATAATGTTTCGTTTTGGGTAGAATATAAAAGTTTAAAAATGTTTTGTTTTTTTAATACAAATATCTCACGTCAATATGTGTTAAAAATTTAATTAAAATATGTTACTTTAACCTTGGTGAAAATATTGTCTCAATAGTCAATATATGAGTTTAAACAATTAAATAATTATTTTTTTTTGACAAAGTTTGAGCTCATTATTATTTAGTATAAATTCATATGATTTATGAACAGTCATTTCAAATATTTCGCTTCGTTAATGTAATAATAAATATTATTTTTTAAATTTATTTATCATAGGGAGCTTTAGTGGTTTTTTATTTAAATTATATTAAGCTTTTTAAAGTTTAGTGTTCTTGTAGATTATCTTTCAGCTATATCAAAAATATAATTGAAGAATATTTGTTTAATGCTGTGACGTGAATTTAACGCAAATATAGATCTTTATGTACAAGTATATTGTATTTTTAGTCAGACATTTTTTTCTTTTCTCTTTAAATGACATATAGTTAAAATTACCTATTTATACACTGAAGTTATTTGGAATTGTAATTGGACGGAAATGGACACATATTTGCTGACATTTATTTTATATGTTATCAATTTTTCGCTGTTTTTAAATAAAATGCCAACGGGCAAAGAGTAATGCTTTATGCCTTTATATATCACTCATTTTAAATATAATATAAAAGATTACAAAAGACCAAATTTTAATTTTTGTAATCATATATAACAACAACAACAATAATAATTTAATCGTTCCTTGAGTTTTAGAATGAAAAATTATGATATGATGAAATAACAAATTAATTTTTAAAATATTATCACTTTTATGTCCTTGACCATCCAGATATTCGTTGAACACAATAATTAAATTTGTAAATTAATAATTCTCGAATAAAACGTTAAAAACGTTAAAGCGTCTGTAAAACTATTATTATGATATCAAAATAAAGTATTACGAATACATTAAAACCGAGAGCTTATACTCGTATTTTGATATAAATAATTAACAAAAGTATTAAAAATTATATTTACCATAACTATCACTGGTTTGGTTTTGATTTTTTTTGCACGAGCGGCATACCTTAATGTGCTTATGGTCTCACTAGCATTTGATCTTGCTGGTGATATGCATGCTATCTGTTCAGTCAAACATGTATTACAAGAACTTTATTAATTATTCGTATGGATTATTAGTTATTCGTTAATTTTATCATTTGTAAAACGATAAAAATACGATTACACGTGTTTGTATTTGCGTACACAGGCGATTCACCAAAAATCCCCCCATTTTTTCTTTTGATATGAATTTATTTAAATTCTGATTTCTGGAGTTTTTAAGAATACTCAAGTACCATTTTTCCAAATAGGTTCTAAAGTTTTTATACCAGTATAGTCTTGTGGTCTGTTGGGGATACAATAAACTTAGTTTTCAAATGAAAATCAATCTTTTTTACTGCAAATTGTTAAGCAGTTGATTTTTTTAAATTTGAACTAGTAGTTTCTGAGTTGTTGAAAAGTTAAAAATTGTTGATAATAGTCCTTAAAAATGGTTAATATAAAATATACTTAATATTTAATCTGTAACTTACTTTTTTTACTTAATTCAACTTTTACAAATTTTAAAATGATAATAGGTTAATTTATAATTGCCTAATGTAATTTTCTGATAATCATTGACCATAATACATATCTTCGAAACCTATTATACTTAGTACACAAAGGTTAATATCTTAAAAATTAATCGTTCAAATTTTGATTTAGATAGATATGTTACGGGTAAAGTAGGAAATCAGGCATTGTTTTGCATTGCCCGAAATTTTTGGGTAATGTATGAATGATCATTTTAATACTAAAATTGTTCATACATTGGCCGGCATTGTACGAGATTGCCTGGGAAAGATGTACACTGCTCGAATTCAAGTAGGCAAACTTAATTAAATATAGATTTAAAAACTATTAATAGGCAACTTATAATTGAAGCGTCTATTCCAAGTTTTTATTTAAGTACTCAGTAAGATTTTTAATTTAATTTTTAATATATTCATTGTTTAATCTACAGTGCCCGGTCAATGCTAACTTATTCCAACTTCGCCTGAATTCCTATTTTGCCCGTAATAGATACAGCAACATGTTCAATAAAATCGTTTGTTGAATAATTTACGGGAAAAAGCGTGATTCATTCTTGAAAAAAGCGACTGGTTTTAAGCTACAGGACACTTTCTAATTGGTATAAAAATCTGAGTATTTGAA
The DNA here is from genome assembly GCA_027563435.1 of Nasonovia ribisnigri. NCBI lineage: Eukaryota > Metazoa > Arthropoda > Insecta > Hemiptera > Aphididae > Nasonovia > Nasonovia ribisnigri. The sequence continues at coordinate 67,935 of JANEHU010002882.1, read as the reverse complement.
AATATGTACTTAATGAAAAATTTTTAAAATAAAATTTGAATAGATGCATAAATAAAAAAAAAATGGGTACGAATATCCTCGGGGAATCACTATCAATATTACAATATGTCTTATAGTGGTACAAACTTATTATTTTTCAAATAGGATTCACCCTTATTTGTTGTAAATTGTAAAACAGATGATTTTTTTTTATTATTAATATATATAAATGGAGTTTCAAAGATTAGTTTCAGAGTTATTAAACTTGTGTTTTAAGATAAAGGTAAAAAGGTTAGTAATCATCCTTAAATCATACAATAAGTAGATATGGTTTTTCAAAATCGGTATTTTAATAAATGCATAAGTAAAGCAAAATACGGGGGTTAACCACCCTATTTGTACATGTAAATTCATACATATGTATTATATGTAATAAAGTTTTGATTTGTTATTTATATTTGGAATATTGAAGCAAACAGGAAATAGATTCAACTGTATGACATGTCGAATACAATTATTAATGTATGAGATTTTTATTTTATATTTTATACATAGTTATAATTGTTATTAAAGTTTATAATAATCTACCTACCATTAACGTGACACCTGTACCGGCTAAACTATCAGACAGGAGTTTGGTAAGTTTACTGTCTCGGTACGGTATGTGGCCTTTCCGCTTCTTAGGATCACTCAGCGACGCTATGCAGTAGCCTGAGTAAGAAAAAAAAGAAAGCTCATTAACACGAACCAAGTTTGTTTTTCATTTTTCGTGACCATATATTCCCCCGCCCCTACTGTGGCGGGGGCCAACTTTTCCGTTTGACACGTTGTGTTGCACTGATAGGTTTATACTCCATACACATGGTTGTAAGTATGTATAGGTAAGGGCGTTATCGATCGAAAGGGTAATGTTTTCTATTTTTATTTTTGTGGAATGATGACCCCAAGAAAATATCTTTATTATTTATTCAACGGCTACCAAAAGGTTGACCTCGACTGTTCAACCAACAATTCCATCGTGACATATCGATTAAAAAAGTTGAAGACCCTGATGATTATTAAAAATAATGTTATTTAATATATTTGTGTGAGAACAAGGTGAGAATGGTGGTGAAAATAGATTTAAACCTTTTTGTATGTAATATTATAAAAATTTGAAAGGAACGCGAAATTGCATTTCAACCGTATTTTAGCTGTGTGTTTATAAAGATTATCATATGGACACCTTTCTTCTACGTTTGATCGTATTATTCAATTGAACGGCAATCAACAAATAATGAATACTACAATAGTATAATATAATAAATACTTCTTAATTAGTAGTTAAAGTAGATACCTATATCTACCTAGTTAATGGTTGTTGCGCCTTGCCAACAAATAGCAATACATTATGTAATTAGTTTTTGGATTCACTACAGAGATAATTTTGATTCCAAATTGGCCTAGTTATGACTTTGTGCATAAATTGTATACAGTAGTGTATCAATAAACTAATTACCTACATAATATATGTATTGATCTTCATTGGCGAAGTAAATCAACTATAAGCTACATACAAATGTATATAGATATATATTATAAATGATTTACTACCTAGAACCATTAAGCTTTTGTTGATATTATTTGCTTCTTCTAAAGTTTTCCCTTCACTCATAGTTTTTTTAGTCATTTCGCTGCCAGCCAAATCAACAAAATTAATTTTGCCCTGTTTCGTGATAAAAACGCCGTCCTCAGATATCTAAAAATAATCAGTTAACACATTAAAAATAATGAATACATAATATAATATTACATATTATATGCTTACTAAAAATCAAAATTAATATATATTTATTTAAATGGTATGTCATTAAACTATAAAAAATATTAATTTTTTATGCGTATGACTAGAAAATATTAAATAATAAAAACACGTAGTAACTACGTATATTATTTCGTAATTTCGCAATTTTATATTTTAAAATTTTATTATACAATTAATAATGTAATAACGTCGAAGAATATCATCGTAAAAAAATATCAGCCTAATAATCCTAATGTAGATGTATTTCGTCGTTAAATTAAAAATAAACAAAATGAATTAAGATATAATGTATTTAGTTTAAATGAAAAAAAGTAAATACTTATACTTATTTATATTTCATTTTTTTACCATGAAAAATATTACTGTAATCCAGTTTATATACTGGTGGTAGATTACATTTTTTAATACTAAATAAAAAATAATATGTAGATAGTTCAATTTACTATAGGTACTATATATTAGATTTGATTACAAATTAGATTTCTAACGATGTAGTTATAATCATTGCTTTTAGTTATGTTCACATGAATAAATCTTACTAATCCACCAAGTCACTTTCCGCTAAAATTATTTATTTTAGCGTATGCGAAGTTTATGTGATAAATAATGTAATTTACAAAATTCTAGGTAATTATTATGTAGTAATAATGGTACTATGGGCTTACTGAATGTGTTTATTTATTGAAACTACAGCCATTCTGGTAGAAATAATGTATTAATCCCACACAGCAAAATCATAATTTGAAAATGTTGCAAGAAATAATATAGATGTATTGTTATACTGTTAAAATTTGTTAAAATTGTGATCAGAAAGTTTTCGAATATTGTCAACATGCAACTGTCACATTATGTTTTGGCAGCGAAAATCACCTTTTCAAAATACGCAGAGGTAATGTCGTCGACACATTTTTAGTAAAACTTTTCAGTTAAATATTTATTTTCAACTCATTTTAAGACACTCTTTGTGGCAATGTGTGATTGTAAATATAGTAGTTAATGTGTCTGAACAATATTATATCATACGGGCTTCAAACAAATTTTAAGAATTCTATCTCATAATATTATATTGTGAACGTTTTAAAAATATATTTGGTAAAACATAGTTATAAAATTAGTAAAAATCACTACTCTTACTTTGATATAATATAAAATTACATTTTGTACTTATCAATTAGTCTTATGTCTTATTGTCACTGTCTGTATTGTTTTTAAATAAACTTTTGATCCGATATTGGATGTTTGGGCCATAGGTACAATATTTTAGTGGATTACTTCTATATTTTTTACAACTTAAGTATATAAAATACGAGTATAAGTATAATAATAATACTATTATTAATAGTGCAATTGGTTAAAAATGTTTAGATATAATGGGAAAATGCTATCGCGTGTTTGAGAGGAATAAAAGTAGGTACCATATTATAGTTACGTATATTAGATTTTAAAAATGTTTTAAATATGAGTATAAAATAAACATTTTTTTATATGATTTCTTTAAATTGCAATGCATATATTTAAGGCGAATTATGTTATATGTTACAATTGTATTTATGGCTTAAACGTTAATATCATAAATAAATAAAAAATTAATGGTGCTGATGAAGGAGCAGACAGAGATCTAAGACATTCAAAACGATATCAATAGTTACCAGGATAAAAATAATATACAGTACTGAATTTTGCCTAAGATTTTTAATCACTGAGAGAGTTACTGTAATGTCTTTTTAGTTACCTATTTTATTCTCTAATACATCAGATGCTATTTTTAAAGTTATTGATGGATGAAACAGTATTTTAATAATATAGTTTTACACTTTTATACGGATTATATGTAATATTTGCATATAATGAATACTTTTTATACATTTAAAAATATTATTTTATTTTAGTACAAACAATTTATCTAATGTAAATGTATTATTTGTAACTGTAAATAATTATTAAAATTAATAGATCAAATATAAAAAATAAACTCTGGAAGTACTTAAAATTAATTAATTAAATCCAAAGGGATAATGTATTGGTAATTATATTCTTAAAATGTGTTAAAATTATTTAAAAGTAAATATATATAAATGTTTAACTCACTTGTTGTTCAGATGTAATATAAACTGTTAACATCGTATGACTTCTACTGGAGCAATCGTTCATATTATGGCTTCCTACTGTTCTGTTTTTCATGCCTATATTAAATAAAATATTTTTCAACAGTTCGACAATTCTCCAATTTTATTTAGAATATCAAAAAATTAAAAAATAATATTAAAATATAAACTTATATTTTTAATTTAATTTAATTGGAAATATAAGTAAACTTTCGAATTTTTAGTAGTCCCTTTTTTACATAATATGAATTATGTAGGTACTTAATATATTGGTAATATTGTATTTGAAAAACAACGAAAATGTTATTATACATTTTTGATATACTACCTACCTTCTTCTAACACAGCTTGTAGGTCATCTAATTCTTCACAGTCCACCATAAACAAATTATCGACATAAAAGTTACGGGCTTTCCTGGACCATCTCACGTCTAAAGGTTTTCTGACAGTTCCTGGATTTAATAAATCTATCACCTATATCATAATTTTTTTTTCAACATTCGATTAAATATAAAACACTTGTGGGTTCAATGAATGGTATTAATATATTTTGTCTGTGTCATTAAACTTATTGTTATTGCGTACAAATTGTATAAAATGCTTTTTTTTTTAAAGTTCAATGACTGGACATGTCCAAGACGAATATAATATATTAATATACAATAGGTATATCGAAGTTGAGTGGAATGTTTCATTCAAACCCAATACAAATAATTGCAAAAATGTCCGAGTTCAAAGAACTCCATATCGATTTACATATACGAATGTGTTAAACTGTTAAATTATCCAACAAAATAATTGAGTACTTATAATATATTATAATATGGTTTGGTAAATTACTTTTTCATTGTAAATTTCTAGAAATGAGGCTTTGAGAACGAAATGAAGATCTTGTCGTTGTTGTACCAATCGAAATAAGTACATAAATGATCGAAATACTAGACCATGATCCGCTGAAAAAGGTTCGATGCGCTTGTTGAAAAACTAAAAATAATCAAATTAATTTTAGTTAGAAAATTGTATTACAGCACGTAGGTTATTATTTTAAAACAAGAATTCTTGATAGGCACCGAATATATATTTTAATTATATGCATTTATAGTCCAATAGGTACTTGAAATTAGTACGTCATGGGTAGTTGATGTATTTCAGCAAAAGTAGATCATAATATTGTGAATTACATTTTAATTTAATATTTTAATTTAATGAAATAGTAATTAATATAAACAGAGGATGACAAATTTGAAATATTTATAAAAAAAAAAGCAGGATTTACCAGCAATATATACATTGCAGTATTAAAATGTCATCATTGTTTAGTGCTTTTAAACTTAAATCATTTATTTAGCTAACATATCAAGTAACAGTTATTCATATTATAAAATAAAAATAAAAACGTACCTATCATCATTCATCAATTAAAAATAGCAACAAAGTTAAACTTTGAAATAAATGAATAATTGTTATAGTTTTTGAAATTTGGATAGTTTGTATAATTAATAGACATAAAGAGTATGAATAAATTTGTATTTTTAAATCTATTATACAATTATAATAATTGAGAAGTGGGTAACGAGAAAAAAACATAACATTGAATACAATTAAAAATAAGTACGAGAGTAATATTTTATTTGGAATTAAAATCATTTTAAAACCTAAATTATTGCTGATGGGAATGGAGCCAAATTAAACTAATACAATTCTCAATGAGTATAATTTTGAATGTGAATATGATTGCGTATGATTTACGGTGGTTTATGTTTGTCATATTAAAATAATATATATCACTTGGACACAAGTCTGTAATTTATCACTGTAAGTTGTTTGGGTTTACAGAATATCCACACAACGGACAACTTTTAAGCGTTTACATTTTTGTATGGCAGATGGACACGTCGCACGTCGTATTCAAAACAAAACATAATTTTCAGTACCTACTATTGAACTGATGAATTACTTTTTCTAGGAATAAATTTATATCAACTTTTAGGAAATACGATGTCATACATTTTATGGAATTAAGTATACCTACATATTTTATAAATCAAGAGCCTTTTTTTAACCTAATATAAATATAATTGTACGTTGGTTAAATAAAATATATAAGTATACAGAGTGCTTCACCAAACAAGCTCAACCTCCTTCTTTCTCTAATAATGCAATTATTTAAAATCTGATTTTTATTAAATAAACTTAAAAACCTTAGATTGTTATACCATTTAAGAAGCATCCTGCAGAAAATAACTTTTTTGAAAACGTCCATGTATCTAAATCAAAAGTCAAACGAAAAGTTTCCGATTGATTAAAAATTCCAATTTACATGGTCAAAAAAAAATCAAGTATTCAAAAATATGGTTTTTAAATGCATTTAAGTGATTTTTAAGTCTACATTAATAAAGAAAAAATGGAGTGAGCATGCTTGGTGAATGACCCTGTAATATTATTAAATTATTTAAATATTCTATATTTTATGTGTTTCATAGTTTTGCTTGTAGCTGTATATGTTACGGGCAATGTGAACTACGATTTATATTATTGTTTATTTTTATTATAAATTATAACTTTATTATTACTTATATAAAGATATTATGAATATAATAATAATAATAAATTTAAAAAAATTAAAAAAATTAACTAATATCATTACGGTATTTTTTTAATAAATTAAATTCAATGACATGTTATAATAAACTATGACTATTTTTGTTATCTATCGTACTGCCTATTTATACCAATATCAGTATGTTATATATTATATATCGTATTATTATATTATACGATAAATTAAAATAAATTTACTAATTTTATTCTAATTTTTCTAATAGTAGGTAACGAAGTATATAAAAGTGTCGTACTGTCGTGTAAAGTACAAAAACTCAACTGGTTAGTGGTTAGTCGAAATATCAATTATTGTTCATATTATATTGTTGACTGATTTTATCAAGACAGCTATTAATTTTATCATTCCGATATGGACAAATCACATATCAATATGGGAAAATTATAATTCTTAAATAGGCAGTACGATAGATAGCAAAAATAGTCAATAGTCTATGAAATGTCATTGAATTTAATTTATTAAAAAAATACCATAATGATATTAGTTAATTTTTTTAATTTTTTTTAATTTATTATTATTAATATATTCATAATATCATAAGATTATATAAGTTATAATAAAATTGTATAATAATATAAGATGCTTAAAAAAAAAAAATCGCGGTTCACATTGCCCGATCAGGACCAAATTGACCGGGCAAAGTGTACATTGACCGGTATTCCACATTGCCCGTAACACATACACTTTTTAAATAAAATATATATGAACATTGCACAGTATAGTTATAAATAAAATTTAAAACTGGGGAACTCGCTCTGATTTATAGTAAGTTCTAAGTATAACCCATCATAAAGTAGATAACGTGTTATTGGTGTATTGTACTTGAAAGCCATGGTAAATCATTGCACTCAATAAAACGATTCTGAGTGATGCTTTGGTGTAATATAATAATTAATGTAGTTAGTTATGTATTTACTGTGTTTATGTCATAAATTTACATCATATTTGAGAAAACATAGGAATATTACATCGTTTAGTATGTTTAAACCTCAACTTCTAAAATGTCTATAAATAACCCGAGAATGAAAAAAAAATATTCCACATTTTTGCCCATATACTCCTAAAGTTGTACTCCTAAGTACAATATTATTCGTTGAAAATTTCAGAATTTCAGAATTTCAGAGTTTTATTTTTAGAAATTCAAAAAATAATGAAGAAACAGGACTCGACAAAATCGTGTTTTTACTGTTTTACTATTATTTTTCTATATTTTTAACTACTAAATTCTCGAAAGTGTTAAAAATCAAAAAGTTACCTATGAAAAGAACAAGACATTATGTAAAATTGACTATCTGCTAGGAATGGATACACATATATTGATTGAATCATTTTTAAATAAAAATAATAAACGTGATTGTAAAATCACTATCTTCGCTCATTATTTAAAATTAACACAATATGTCGTATAACTTACCCAGTTTGGTTTTATTGATGAATAATTATACTGTCTAAGTTATTATTGGCTTTATTATTTGTATTATATATGCATAAAGGTACCCGGACTTACATAAATATATCAACGAACAAGACATACAAAAACAATAAACTCTATACGAATAGTTGCTTGAAAAAAAATCCATACACCTCTAGCATTCAGTATGAACATATTTTGTATTTAATATCATATTAATATAAAATATTATCATATTGTCTCAATTATAATATAATACTGACACTTATTTTAATTTGTTATGCAATTTCGTGTGTGGTAGAAGATATTTACAAAACACACACAGCGCCGTTCCTACCACGCTATACATATTGTGGTCACGCGTGTATACTGTGTATGATAGGTATGGGTCGCCTGCGGGCTATGGGTTATGTAGTTTCGTTAGATATTCACTTAATGTATTATCAGAGATAATATGCAGAATATTGAAATCAAAGTGCTCGTTTGGGTATTAAATAGTGGACATGGACGCGACGGTCAGGTCTTGTAGGCTGCAGGTAGCATTTTCCCGCGATGGTAGAGAGGAAATTGAACAGACCGCTGCGGTGAAAAACGACGACGAACTTGGTGTGCCAAGCGAATACCAACATGCCCAAACACCGTCAGAGTACCAGGGGATGTATTAAAATCATATTTTCATATACAATATACATATATTATCATACGTAATATACGCATATATTTAAACACATGAAGAGATGACCTGAGTTTCTTTTTCGGAGGAGGACGGTGCGAAACGTTTCGCTATAAATAAAGTAGGTACCAAATACATCCATCACCTGATCAGAATTTTTCGTACAACACTTGGAAAGCAAACAAACCGGCTGTCTTTTCCACCCATAAATAGTCGATACACCTTTTTATTAATTGATTTTTATTGATTTTTAGCAACTTAATATAAACCACGTTACCAAAAACATCCCCAGTGAAAATTACTACATTTTTAGATCCCGTGCTAGTAATCCATCTTTATTATAAATTAGGTATTGAGATTGAAAAACTATATTTATTTTCAATAATTTACATTAATTTACATTTTTATTATATTTTATTATAACATCCTACAACAGCTTTTAATTAATCAATTAAATATTATTACCTAACCTAACCAAACGATGCAATATAATATTATAAATCATATCACCGAAGTATGATATCCACAAGATTTCATTCTATAAAAATTCTATATAAATTTGTGTTTCGGAGAAAAATAATAATAGTTACAACTCACCATTCCCGGTGGCCCCGTAAGTGTGTGAGTTTTACCACTACCGGTTTGTCCGTAACAAAAACAAGTGGTGTTGAAACCTTCGGCTGCCATCTCGATGAGCTTCTTGATGCCTGAATATTGAAATATGTCCTCTTGCGTGGCTGCCGGTTCAAATACGACATTGAAAGAGAAAAGCTTAGATTTAGGCCCATTAGATCCACCGATTGTTTGAAATCCTTCCACCTAAGACATCATATTAATATAAAATAACATGAATATTTAATTTTTTGTATATTTAAAATGTCGAATTTGAACAACAGTAATTGATTTATTGTATAACATGAATAATGTTCAGATATATTACGTAATTCGCTCATCACATTTACTGTATTTTACTACATTTCAACGATTTTCAAGGGTTGTTAAAGAACCATGTATTAATAAATAATTTGATAATATAATAATTTATTACATCACCAGCATCACCTACCTAAGTGAAAAAAGCTATTAGAAATTAAACGGTTTAATATTATAGTATAATTAATATTTTAATATTTTTCTATTGATACATCAGTAGTATTAAGATAAAAATGTTGTTAAGTATGCATTTTTTAAGAACTTTAAAAATATTCAGTAAAGTAGACAAAAAAACTTTAGTGTTTTATATACTAATTAAGAACAAGGGACACATTTTTAGTGTCCTTGACTTACAAATCATTAATGTTCTAATAATAAATCATGGTTGATTCGTTAAATACAAAGCCAACAAGATAAAATTATAAAAAGTTCTAGCTCAGAAAAAATGACTATTTTTCCTAATTATAACTTAAATTTTTTTTTTATTGATCTTTATCTCGCTTCGATGACTTGACCATTAGCGTTTACTATATGTACTTGTAATTACGTTATTAAATTATTAAAATGTTGGACATCATATTTTTTTATATAATATCAATATTTAAAATTAGATATAAAAAATGAGAAAAAGTGAAAACAGAAGAATATTATGGATATACAATAATTCATAAGTGCAAATAATTTTTTTATTAATTGAATAAAAATTAGTATACACAGTTTATTTACAATAATATACTTGCAATTTTGAGTGTTATAAGATTATATTTGTGTGAAAAATGAAATCAATATAATTCAATATATTTTACTATTTCAAAAATTATTAGTAAATTAAACGTAAAATGAATTAATATGACAACTTTATAAATTATGCAATAACTGAATATGACGGTTATTATGTTTGAATAAATTAAGTTATTTATAATTCTAGATAATAAACCAATTATATATAATGAGTAAGGTTTTTGCTATGAAATGAAGTGTACAAAGAAAGTAAAAAAACAAATACTTTTGTTTCAAAAAATACTGTAGATAATTACTATAATCAGTATTATTATTAAATAACTTTTTTTTAATGGAAATAATATAATATGATATTGTAATCATCCAAATAACTAATCTGATTCTGTAACTTGGTACTATACTCTAATTTTAAATTTACTCTATTCATTGTATTTCTGATTAATTAAGCACAACGCCAAAATATTCATGTTCATAAAAACTGTGGTTTAATGGGGAATTTATTTTTTAATAATAATAAAATATTTATCTATTTCAACAATTTAGATTTTTATTGCAATACATTTATGGCTGAAAATAGATTGATATAATATTAACTATATTGACATTGTCTTTTTTCTTAAATTGTTGTGTTTATATATTATATTTATTAATAAAATACAAATGCTAATGGCCCCTGCTGCTGAAGCTATAATGTTCAATAAAAAAAAATAATAATAACATCATTATAGGAATCACAAAAATTAGAAGGCCGTATTAATAATTATATCCAAATATTTATTTTACTCATTAATATTTAATTTATTATTATGAATTTAATTTAACCGCGAACAAACTACACAAGAGTGTTATTAAATTGCATACTCAACACGCCGTGTGACCTCTGTATTCAATAATATAAAATATAATTATTATAACTAGCGTATTATACGCTATATAATAGTAGTATAGTAGGTATATAATATATAACACCAATTTTAATAACATGATGTTGTATGGATATAATGAAACTTATTTTTTTTCTATATATTCTGTACGTGTTTATTCTCAATGCTTTTAAGTTTGCCTGTAAAAAATATACACGTTCAACAACTCACCAAAATACGTCCATTTCCCGGAAACGATACAATTGATGGTTCACTTGCTCTATTTTCTTTGGTGCTTAATGGCCGAGATCTAATGTAAAGAAATCATAAAATATTGATACAGTTATTTTATGTGAACAATTTTTTCATTTATGGAAATAAAAAATGTATTTGACTCACCTTACTATGACGTATATACCATTTTCGTGTTCAGAAATATCATTGTACGATCTGTTTAATGATCCGGTTGATTCGTTTAAGGATGAAAGAGAACTAAAATAGAAAACATTGTTCGTTCAGTGAAACATTTTCAAGGTTTAAAATTGAACGTGAAACTTTTACATGCATCAAGGCAAGACTATTGTTTATGTCATATCCTTTTTAAATAATTCATACTATTATATTATGATGACAATGTAATTGATCGTTAAAATACCTTACACAAATATATTTTAAGATCCTCAAAATTAATTGAATGCTATTGGTTTACCTTAACACACTTTTGTATATAGTATCTCATTCTATGCCATCAAACATATGATAAATTGTTTGTTGTATGTATTGATTTTTTTACTAAATGAACATTGGAGACTTATATTTTAACACGTTAATATTATTACCTAATAAAATAAGTACGTACGAATTAGTATTGTATATAAAATAAAGCTACAATATGATAATCATATTTAATAGAAAACCAGAACTTAATAAACTTTACCTAGCTTTTTAATCTTTATACTTCGAAAAGCAAAACCATTTTGTATACAGACTGAGCTAAAAAAATGTTAATAATTATTATTTTCATACTATAACTCAATTTAACTGTATAAATTTAAAATCTGAAAAATTAAAACATTTTTAAGTATTTATTAATCTGAAAATCTCTTGTTTGTATTTTGAGTTTGAAAAAGTTTTATGAAAAAGTTTTCAAAGTTATATGATTATTGAAAAGTGTACCTATTGAAAATTTCACACACTTTTGTAAACCCATTGAAAAGTTGAAATTGTCAATCACGAAGTGTATGGCTTGAACTAAATTTATTATAAATTAGATGTATTATTCTGAATTTTTATTGGCTTACATTAGTACCTACAATGATTTGAAATTTTCTTTAAAGATGATTATTAATTATTAAGATACAGTCTAATTTGAATAAATTGAATAAATCAAATAATTTACTATCTGCTTTATTATTACAAAAAACAAAATAAAATAATATAGGTATAGGAAATATTTTTAATGGGTTTGGTTATTTACAGATGTAATCGTATTTAGTATAAACTGAATAAAAGATTACTTTCATATTTTCACAAATAAAGCTGTCATGTGTGTCAATCCAAAACTACAGAACATTTTGTAATTTAAAACTCCTTAAATATTGAATATCCAGTACATATAAGTAGGTACTCATAAAGTTTCATAATATTTTGAACTTTTCTTCATGACATGAAGTAATAATTGATCACTACCTATCCATACCTAGCTTTCATTGTACCTTAGGCAAAACAAAATGTAGCTCTCTTGCTATTGTCGTTAGGCGCATACCTATCGTACAAAATTGAACTCTTGGATGCATTTTACAGTATGTATAACCTATATATAAAATTACAATATTATTTTTCTGAATCGTACGTAGGCAAGGTTAGGTGAGGTACCGTCCGTGTTGTATGAACATTTTATTTACATGCACGATTCAAAGAATAATTCATTACAATCTTTTTATAAGGAAATTATAAGTATTAAAGATGGATTTTTGCTATAAAAATGTCTACGTTCTCTGAGCCCAACCATGTGGCCAACCTCTAGCTATAACACTATTTTCACCTATCATTTAAAATTTAGGTGAATAAACCTCTTGGGGAACTGTATTTATACATTTTTGTTTAGGTTTTATAGTATATTGTTATGACTTATGGTTATTATAGCTGTTTATAAATGCAATATTAAAAGTATAATTTAATAATGGATGAGACTAAACTGGTTTTAATTACTCATAATAACGCAAACAATTATTTAAATAATGCAAAAATACAAAACAAAATTAAAACAATTAATAAAATTGTAACAATTTTTAAAATTAACCAAGCGAGTTAAAAACAATGTATTATTGTATAAAACGAATTGTTGGATAATTGTGCATGTATATTCATTACTTTCAAAAACAAAAATTTTTTGGTTAAAGAGGATATGGAAACCTTTATTTGATTAAATTTTTAGTAAACGTAAAAATGTTTTAGTAAAAATTGTTTTACCTACCTAGAAGTGTAATGAAAAATGAAAAATTGCGTATAAATTATTTTGAATATTTTAAGTACCCAATTACCATTTTCATGATATAATTTTTAGTACATAGATTTGTATTATTAATTTACGATTTGAGTTTGATAAATACTTTATGATAATTTATTGTGTTATTTTTTTTCTTGCTTACAATTAAATTGATCTATTCATTTTTATCTATTCAAGTTTTTGTGATTGAAAACTACTAATATGTAAATTATTTTCACATCTCTAACTTTTTAAATAAAAATGTGATATTAACTTATACAATTTGATGATTATTTTAAAACATCAGCTTGCCAAAAAACAATATAATACATCTATTGTTTTAAAATTACGATTGTATAACAATATTAAACTCATAAATTACTATAATATAATAATCTTTAATAATAAATAAAAAGATGTTTTAATGTAGTACATTTTTTTTATTTCAGAGATGATTTTATATTCGAAGTGATAATATTAATTTTATAGTTATTTTTTTTTGTGTCTGTCATTGTCTTATGGAAGAGTAAAAACTTAATTTTCAATTTCGGGTTTAGTTTTTAGTATAAAATTTTATCTTAAAGGTATTTCGAGAGATTAAAATGTAAAAGTTCTCAGGTCACTGACCCTGGCACTACAACTAAGCATTTTGTTACAAAAATGGTTTCACAAATTCATAATTTCATGGATTTGTTATAAATACAATGTACAGACATTAAAGAGAAATAAATACATATATATATATATTTTAATTATATAATGATTTTTAAATATAGGTAATGAGTGGTTGTTATATGAGAAATGTTTTAGCTTGGGGGTTCTTAGATTATGATAATAGTTTGAAATTGGATACATTTTAGTTTTTTTTATACAATTTTTCAAAATGAGTTTAATGTAAAAGTCATCAACGTTATAGTTTAAAAGATTATAAATTAAAGTATAAAAATATAGTCTGTTATTAGTTTAGTGTCAGGAATATACTACGAATATTATAATTGTAATCGTAATTTTTTTAATGAGGTTATTAAACTATTTTATAATAAAAAAAGACTACTATTAAATTGATTTAAAATAATGAGTATTTTTTATCTATTCTTCAATTAGTTTTGTACTGAAAATTCTTTTGTTTTTCTATTGAAAATGTTTTATTTATATTATTATAAACTTATAAAATATAATAGTAATGTTGTAATATTATGCACAGTCATCTTATAGGTATGCAGTAAAAAATTAAACCAGTAAAATTATTTGCACACAATGTATGTACATATTATTTTACATTTATGAACAAAACAGTTCAATTTTCTACCCACCAGCTACCGTATATGAATTTATATTTCAGTAGGTATTCATTCTTATAAGAACTCTATGTTTGTGTACATACAATTATTTTGGCAACTTTTTTCGATTTCTTTTTGTGAAGTCGAATAGACAATAACAGTATGATCGACATAATGATGATTAACATCACATTTCAAAAAATATGATGAAATTTAAATTCGAAAAATAATTTATACGCAACCGTCACTGACTTGATTATAACAATAACATGCTGTGAAACGAGGTTTTTTCGATTTTTTTTTTTAAATGTGCATGTTATGTTAATTTACTAGAATGTAGGTATTTGTTATTAATAATGCATTTTACATTATTTGTATGTATTATTATTTATAACGCGTATAATCGTTATAAAAAAATAAGGTTGACAGCATACGACAGAATACTAAAATAAAAAAATGTAAAGGATGAATTCCTATTCAAAATATGTCCATGACTCAAGATGGTTGTGTGTAAACTAACTTAAGGTGGCGGTTAAATTGCATATTATGTTGTATCATATTATATTGTACATCACATCACATAAGATTATTGATTTAATTTGTTTTAATAGAAATGTTTTTTTAAAAATGATCTGCAATTAACCAGACAGAGTTGCACACTTGGTTGCATAATAATATTGGGAAAAAGTCTGCTGCAGTGAAACATTCTGCATATTGCGTTTCATAGAATTTCGTAAATCGCATTTATTATGAACAATTTGTAACTTTGAAAATTATAACAATACAAAATTATAAATGCAAAATATGGAGAGCAAATATTTTAGTGAAGTTATTTTTTAAATAAACATACTAACGTGTGACTAAATGTCTTCTTTTTACTATTGTACATAATATATATTATACTAAAAAAAAGTACATTAAAATATTCGCTCTACGCCATAAACTTGGGTTACTGACTTTTCAATAATTATTTTTTTTGATTACAACTTTTATATTACGAATAATGAATAGACTTTTCTTTCTATTTATTCATGCTATGCATGATAATTAAAATACTTTTAATTTTAACAATACGGCTACCAGATTATTTCATTAGGCTGAAGAGTAATTTATATGCAATTGAAATATGTCTACATAAAATTAATTAAAATTGAAAAATACATATTTTTTAAATTATAAATGTTGATTCATAAATCTTTATGTACTACCTATATATTGTAGTAATTGTGTTATAATATCTATCAAGGAAAACATTATTTAATAGTTCTAAATGAAATTAAAATATTTGTTGAAATAACGAAGTACCTATACTGATGTGATTTTAATGTTTTATGAGCGTTTTATTTGTACATCCTGCATTTATTTCACCTACGAAAAGAACTTAGATGTTTTATTATAAAATAATATTACAATTAGACATAAACTTACTCGTCGCTATATTTTGAATTTTCTTTCATTTTTCCTGCCATTAAGCCATAGTTAAATTCGTAACAGTATGCTGTATCTGGGATTAAGAGTATTTATTCAATATCATAAATTAATGATAATATAATAAGTTCGTGTAAAGTGCACGGGGGAAAAAAAATGTGCGCGCGTTGTGACGATGGGCACTAGGTAACTGAGTTGAAAAAAGCACAACATTTGCTTTAGCAGTCTATACCACGTATACATGTTTGCATATATATAATATATCGGCCTGGAAGTGGTGGTGTTTGGGTGTAGTGTGTGTAAATCGAAAGGGTAAAATCGAACATCCGTCTATTAACGCATAGTGGGGTGTACGTTGATATTGTCGTTAAGCCTTGGGCCGAGGACAACTAATGCACATATTTGTTACTACTAATTGCTTGTAGCTAAATTATATTGTATCCGATCAACCGTTTTAATTACACGTTAGCAAACAACGTACTACACAAAATGGAACGAAATTAATGTAATTTTTTTTTTTTAATGATAAAAAATATTTCATTAATGTTTAGATAATTCTTCGAATACTATGAAGTAATTCATAGTTTTAGATTTTAACACTCATTAGTATACAAATACAATGTTGTCACTTATCAATCGATGCCATTCCATGATATTTGATGAATATAAAGACAATAAATTGTGATAAACATATAAAGGTACATCTAAATTAGTAATAAAATAAACAAACTTGTTGACAAACAAACTTAATTCATGGATTCTATTATTTGATTTAAAATTTATATTTTTATACCAACAGCTATACATGAATTAGTATATATTATGATAAAATCAAATTATTCGCGAATATATAACATTTCACATTGGGGTATATTTCAATCAATTGAAATTAGTGTCTGTGCTACAGATACGAATATTCAATTATTATTATAAGTAGCATATTAAATTTTTTTATTTACAGAATATTTAATTGAGTTCTGGAGCTAGGTTTGCATTTTTTTTATTAATGAACAGTGAGACGAATAATTTTAATGAAATGATGAATTCAATGGGTATATAAAATATAGAATCCTATAAACAATTCATTTTTTTTTCAAGAATTTAACATTAATATACCCTTAATTGTACAAAAAAATAACATATACAAGATACGAGTAATTATTTTGTATGTATGTAAAAAGTTATATATTTTTTATCGTTAGTAATCGTAAATTAACTTGTTCTTACATAACTGACTAAATCTATCATATACATATAGCCACGATAAATATCTTTAATAAAAGGGCTTCATACAATACAGAGTAAGGTTCCACAATTCTACTGGGTACTAAAAATCGACGTAAATTTTTTTAGGTAATATAATTTTTTATAACGCAAAGCCCGAAATGTTATACAAATGCGTGAAGCCCATATCGTCATATAAGGTTAGTTCTGTTTCCATTGTAATATATTAAACATTTACACATGTGCTTTGAATAGGTAGATAAAAATTATTTTTGTCCCTTTGCACAGTGTCTTAACTGTGTTTTAATTAAGATTCTTCGGCACCGACTATGTATTTCAAATTGATATAGGTACATATATAGATATGATTTTCAATAACGCTTAAATCTTTGCTTGTCATTAAGCTAATGAATTAAACAACAACAAATTATCATTCTGTTTTTAGAAGATAGATATTGGCGTATTGCAATTTACTAATTCGACAAACATATGATGTGAAAAGAGATACATTTTTTTAAGCTTATTCAATATTATTATAGGTTAAGCCTCCCCCAAAATGGTATGTAGATTGTAGGTATACCATATGGAGCAAAGTCGTGTGCAAGTAGTTCGGTATGTGGTGCCATATAAAAAAAAAAGAGGTAGGTAACAGGGGTATATAATTATACTTACATAATAATTTTACACGAATATATCTAATTACAGAGCTAGCCTTAAGGCGGAGTGAAGCCTAGAGCAATTTTTTTAGGTGAAACCTTTAGAATATAATTGTTTATAACGCAAGGACCAAAATATGGTACAAATGCGTGAGGCTCGGGACAAGGGCTCCGCTAGCCTATACCTAAGGAAGGTTCTGCTACTAACTAGTTAATATATGATTGGAGCAATAAGAAATATTAATTAATTTTTTTTAATTTTCATAGTAATTGAGTTTTATCGTAAAATGATTGAAAATATTTTAATAAAAAATTTAAATCAAAATGTTGAAAAATTTCAAGACACCTTTTAGCAGAAAAGCATGTGTTTTGGGCAGTGCTGGGCGGTTATAATGATAGACTTAATTAGATTTATAACATTTTGTTCAACCATTATTTCAATGAAACGTCCTTTGTTTTAAATTATAATGTCATGCCATTTTGTTGGAAGTCAGAACTACTGATGGAAAACGTTTTTCTAACTTTATTATTTGTATATTGGTGTGAATAGGTTATAGGGGTGTAAATAGTTTAAATTTAGACGAATTATATTAAAATATCATTGGGTGTAGTAAATAGTAATAAGGGTAATTTCAAAAAGTTTCAAGTCCCTAAGACAATTACCTACTTATTATTTTTGCTAACTAATTACAACAAGAAAACTGTAACCATTGGATAAAAAATCGTAATTTTTCGGTTAAATATTTAACTTTGTAAAAAATTGAACTTCAAAAAATTTCTATATAAAAAATGTCCTTAATATATTTTCGATATTATTAAAACGGTGTAAGAATAACTTTTACTGTATGAAACCTCGTATTATAATTTACTTTTTTTAAGAAATTTACTTAAAAATAAAGGTTTCCTATCTTTTTTATAAAAAACTAAAGGAAGTTAAATATTTGAAGTGTGTACGGTTATTAATAGATTTTGTAATTTTATTTTACTAAATCTATCTAGTAGACAACTGGTGGTGCGTAGATATTACAATTTTCATGTAATTTTTTTTTGTTTTCACAGATTTTTTCGAAAATTACTAGGTATAGGAATTTTTTAAGTGTCTATTATATCCAATTTTCTACCATAAAGCACTCGTAAAATTTAAAATTGAAGAACTTTTACTGTTTGAAATTATGATGACAAATGCAAATAAAATAAAATATAAAAATATTTTAAAAACCCATACTTCTTGGTAAAAAAATATATGTGTTGCTTTGTTCAGAATCAAAAAATTCAACCTAAAATTTTTGTTATTCTTTAACCGATGAAAAATAACAGTAATATAATAGTTTGTCAAATCGATAGTTCAAAACATATGCATATTTTCAGGAAATAGAATAAGTTGTAACTGATAAAATGAACTACCGTGTAAGTAAAAAAAGTCACCTTTGTAAAACTAATATATTCTTTGGTATGTTTAGAATTTGAAAGTGTAGAATATTGCTATTGTGTTGAATTTATTTTACTGGAAATAAAGTTGTAACAAGAACAAAATTCATTGAAATTACAATTTGTGTAATACTATATTTTACCATTTGTATTTCAAATAACATAGGGCCAAAAATCACGGCTGCGTACTTTATCAATCAAAATCAATAGTTCTTGAACAAAATATTATCTTTTCAATATTAAATGATAATGTTCAGCTAGTGTGGTTATAAAAAATAAGATCAAAATATATTGGATTACATGTTTAATGGTTAATGTCTAAATAATAATTAGGTACTTTGAATTTCTAAATTCTGAAATCATAATATGTTAAAAATCAGTTAATGCTAATCAAGTATTTTTAATTTTTACTGTACTCGATACAATTAATATAAAAAAATATCATCAATAAATTCAAAAATGACAATATTATGACAATGAGTTAACGTAGGTATAGAAAGATCGAATACTATGTAATTTTTAGCTACAAAGAGTAGTGTTTTATTTGTAAACCATATAAGAAAAAATTAGATAAAAAATTATACCAGTAGTTCTTAAAAGTGGGAATATTATATCTTCTGCTATAAAACATGATGGCTGACAAAAAAAAAGGATTAAAACCACTGGAATTTCAATATACTCTTCACTTCACATTGAATTTAAAAATTAGTTCATAATGACTAAAATAAACCAAAATTAAACTTATCTCTAATATTTTTGGCAGCTTAACAATAAATAGCCAATGACAAAACTATCACCCTGTACATTATATTAGATGTTGTTACTTTGCTTTCAATAATTAAATAACTGTACAGAAAAACAGATTCATTTAAAGGCGGGACGTCTAGACATCCGTTGAAATAAAAACAACTTTAGGGATATTTTTTTAAGACACAAAATTGTTTTAAAACATTATTACTTATTGAAAATTCAAAGAATTTTTTTATTTTATCATTAAATTACATTAGCAGAATTAAAAAAAAACCAATTTAAATTAATAGAATAATATTTAGTGTTTTATGTTTTATTATTGATTGGGTTATTATCATAATCAATATAAGCTTTATGCCTAAAAAATATCCATACCATTGTGTCAAAAAAATTAACCTGTGGAGGATTACTAGATAATGTTTAAATCTGTTGTCAGTATACAAGCTAAAACATATATAAATTTGTGAAAACATCGATGTTTGGCAATTTTTAAATAGGTACTTAAATATGGTACCTAATAAATGTGGTAAAGTTCATCTATAATATGTAGACAAAATTAATTAACAAGCTACATTATTGCATCTAGAGATTATGTTATATAATATATTTACACGGTAATGGTATAGGTACATGGTTTTTCTTTGTATAGGAACATTGTCATTATTGTGTTGCATGTAAAATTATTATGCTTTTGCAGTTTAATTAATCCTTAAAAATATCAAAAATGCTCGGAGACTAAAATAATCGATTGATTGTTTATCCTCAATAACAGCTATTGTGCTATAGCTATAGTGCAAGTCTAATGGTAAACAGAAAGATGTAGATTCTCGAGTATAAATTATTAATTAAACATAAATAAAGTACACCAGATGGTTAAAGATTAAGCAAGTGTTGTAAAATCAATACATTATGATGCGAAGAATACGTTAATGGACGTGTAAGCACTAATCAAACATGCATAATGTAAAATATAATGTGAAAATAATAAATTTGGAAGAATCAATACATTTTACGGTATACATGGTGATTATTTTAACATTCAACACACTCATTATTTAAAAAAATATTAATTAAGGTCACTCATTAACGTTTTTGAAAATACTTTGTACAAAATTAAGGTACTTAGTTCATGACAAAACATAATTTTTTTTAAAAAATTGAATTTTTTTTATGTTTAACATTTATCTTTTCTGAATTCTGAACAAGTAATTAATAAATTATAAATATTTAAAGTTTAGATGAGCGGAGTTGGCACGGGTGTACCCTGAAAAATATTGGTCCACTAATCCGGTAGTTAATAATAATTATAATTATACACTTATATGTTATAACTAATTGGATACTGAATTCATTTTTAATCATTCAATTTTATACATTTTTACTTAGTAATATAAAACTAATGAGAACAGCGAATCGTGATAGTGAAGTACATAAAGTTGAATAAAATAAATTTATAGGTGGGAAGAATAGTTAATAATCTGCTGTACAGTAGGTGTCACTGTACATTTGATTTGAGAAATCGTTGCATACAAACAATGATTTTGAGTGAAGACGGTCTGCCATCCTATATTACTAAGTATATTTTATGATTTTATTGTTGTTAAAGTAGGTAATTAATTGTATTATATATTAGTAATACAATAGGTTGAACTAATTTTTGCCCAAAAAATTGCATTTGAATATGTCATTGTGTGTTTAAAATATAATAATATATTTCAAAAGTTTCATCGCTCCGTTCAGAATGTAAAATGTAAGCTTTAAAAAAATTTAAAATTGAAACAATATAACCAGAACAAATAGAAAAAACTATAATTTTGTTCCAATAATTTTATTTGTATGACTTCAAATTGTGTAAAAAAATATTTCAATAAACGTTAATACTTTTTGAGTAATGAGTGTTCAGTGTTCACCTCTTTGTTGACATGATCCATTTTATTCAAACAAAACGTGTTCGTTTAACAATATAAATATAACTACTCATTTCGATGGAGATATTTAAATGATACTTGGATGATTTTGTCGTGTAAAAAAAAAACGTGCATAAAATAGAGTAAAAAAATCTAGTGCAATACACATAAAATGTATGTAAAAACTGTAAAGCCATCATTCTCCGTCACAGAGAAATTTATTTTTGTATTCAACTCTGTTTAGGCCTGCATATGGAATACGCGACTAAAGTTCCTTCGTCTCTTACTAATAGTTTATTGAATTAACGTATTTTCGGGTCACGTATTTTCTTCCATCGTTGAAATATATATTTCACTTTACATACGGAAGTTTCAATATTAATTATCTCGAAATTACGTTGTAACCATCGTACAAGTATTGTCTCGGTAATTCAGAACATACAAAGCATTTGTCTTAATATTTGTGATGACAGTATTAAATTTACAAGGTTATTTTATAGGAGTCTAATTATTGATTTTACTCAAATTATTACAGTACTAAATATAACATGGTCAATTATCTAAAAAGGAAGGAAGGATTTAAAATGTAGACTTTTCCACTACTTTTAAAGCGAATTTAATCAAGAGTGGAGTATGACGAATTAAAACAATTATAACTCATTTGGTTTTTGTCCAGTATAAGCCATCGTCCTTTTTATAACAAAATTCATGAGCACTCGTTATGTTTTAAAAAGCACCATACATACACTTAATTGAATGAGTTATGTTTTTAACATCAATGCAAATAACAATTACGTTTTTCGTGTTCGTCAGTCTTCGCAATCTTCTTTTTATTTGTTTCGTTAACAATAATTTGCACTGAAAATATAATATTATTACATTTTAGGGGACTTTGTTCATTTATTTTTTAGATTAAGAAACAAACCATTTATAATACATTGTACAATAAGTCAATATGTAAGGATGGATAATTGCATAATTTTGCAATGGACGAATATTAGAGAGTGAACCTTCTCCGGATGTAGGGAATTTACGCGATTCTTCAACAAAGGGACTTAAATAACGTTAGTTGGCTCTGGCGTCTCCTAGTGGCTGCAGATGGTATCGGTAATGTACTTATATGAGATAGGCTATAGAGTTAAATTCTTAACTTCGATAATTTTGTGAGGAGTTGCCGGACGTAGACAGTTTGCTCGGAAGAAGTTCCACTTGACGGCTGCTGAAGTTAATCTTCGGGATTGGTTTTTCGTCCGTGCCGTTAGCATTTACGGCGCATTGAGGTATTAAGTATTAAGTATTTAGCCGCGAAATCGGCTTTTCTAGTTTTCGGTGGCTTGATAAGTTTATCGTTGAATAGGTTGGGGGGGGGGGAGTAAATAGTCTTGACGAGTTGATGATCGAGAATGAAGTGAGTATTGGTCAATCAAAACTCTATAAATACCAGTCGTCTGGATGTGCTTCAATATTTAATTAATATGACCAATAAACATGAAACTATATGACAGAAAACACAGGTTTTTTCTGCTATTGTGTGTTATAGTACAATATATATATATATATCACATGACTACCTATTAAAAATAAGGTGAATACATAATTTTTATTAATAATACAATGTTTTTAAATTTATTATAATAAATGTTTTTATAATAGCAGTTCAAATAGGTATACAATTAACAACAAGGTTTCTTATAAACAGTTCATACTGTAACTAAAAATCTAAAAAGTATGATTTTTGTGTAAACCAGCCAACTTGTTAAAAAAACCTTGATTATTTTGGCTTGTTTATATTACTACTATTTATAATTTCTTTAATTTACTTTTAAATATAAAATAAATCAAATAATATTTAAATCACTCCAAATTGTACAAAAGTATATTATATACTTTTATTTACAAAATATATACTTTATGTATATATTATTATTACAAAGTATCCATGTTTTGAAATAAATATTTTTAGCAGATCGTACAAACTGTTCGTACAAAATTGTAAGGTTAGGTTTTAAATAGTTTCTATACTAGTGGTCGGCTTGTATAGAGAATTCGAAAAACTTTGCGAATGGGATATCGGCGCTACACATTGACTACAGTGATCTACGTGACACCTAATGTAAGTACCTACATCAGAGTGGTAGCCTGCTGCACTTATCCACCTTTTTAATATTCATGCATAAAAAGAATTTAATGTAGGGTTCCTATAAAGTTTTTATAACCTACTGGATTTAAAAAAAAAAGGTTGAGCTCTATTCCACAAATATTTTTGATGACGTTTTCATCAATAACTAATGCCACATATTGAAAAAGGTACTAATATAATATTATACATTATACATACATATAAAGGAAAGTGTCCTCCTGATTTACAATTAACGCAGTGCCGAACCTATTAGAGCTATCCACTTGAAATTGTGAGGGTAGATTAATATTATAATTTCACAGTGCACTAAGAAATGATTTTGCAAAATTTTGATTTTAAGAGGTTGAAATCGACAAAAATAGTGTAAATTGTATACCTAGTCTTTTCAGACATTTTATTATTAAAATATAGTTTTTCTAGAATACGCATTAATTTCTAAATTTGTTTCTGTTTTTTATATATCTACATAGTAGAGGATAGCGGTTAGCTACTGTTTTACACTTAGTTTTATTGTTATTTTGTTGTTTCTTTTAGAGAGCATACGCAAAAAAATTCTACGCTGGAATTGTCCTAGATCAGCTTGATACAGATGATTACGAGAGCAAATGTGAATGTGGCCAATTTCTAGTAACAAACATAGTTATTGATGGATGGACAGAAAGTCCTATTAAAGATTGCCCTAAACTAGATCAAAATATATTAACCAATTTAAATAAAAAATATTATATGAAAAAAAAAATGTTAATGTTTTACTCTATAATAGTCTATATAGTAATAACAGGTATTCATCAACATTTTTACTAAATTATCATAAATATAAGTGTTTAATTTATTAAAAACAATAATATATCAAACTACAACTGGTATTCTCCTATTGTGTTTTTTTGTTCAAAAATTATAATTTTTTTTAATACAATCGCATCATGTCAAATGTATTGAAAAAAAATTTAAGGTCTACTTAATAGTATAATACTTAAAGTAAACCATTATCTTCGTTAGTTTTGTTCTATCTACTCATTATCTTATTGGCTTCTCGTTGAGTATTTTCCTAAACTTTGAATAAGAAATTTATTTAAGTTTTGGTTTTTTCTTATTGTTTATCTATGCACATTCTCGTGCAAGAAGTTTACTGTCTATTCAATCGTTATTTGTTATAATATAATGAATTTTCTTAGTTCGTAATTCATCAATACAATTATAATTATTAATGCACAAGTTATTGAAAGTGGAATTCAATTGATTGGTTATATCTTGACATTTATTGATAGTTTAAAGTTATCTATATTTAAATCATTTGAAGACAATATTAAACAGATTTGAGAAGATATTGTGAATAGTTTAAACGCTCAATGAATAATTAACGAAATTAATTTGTATCAAGTTATACCAATATTTCACATTGGGGTCATAAACATGTATATATTATAAGGAAATGTTTTCGAGGATTTATTCAATGGATAATTTTTTTAATTTAATTATAAATTATTTTTATTTTTATTCAAACGATGTAATTATAATGGTTATTATTGTTTTATTATTTAATTAAAATTTTGTCAATATTATTGTTTTACTAAAAACATTTAATAAATTACTTATCTGTGTACCTAGGTAATGTAATTATAGTATTTCAAATGTGGTTTACTCTAAATAAGTTCCAATATAACCATGTCCAATAAACACCAAATTTAAATAAATAATACATGCATTCATTCGTGATTGATATGAAAAACAAATTCTTTTTTAATTACAACCCACAAAAATTGGTTATAATTACTAATAAAAATCGATACGACAGCAAAACTAGTAAAAAAAAAAACTATATTATTCATAGGAACAAAATTAGTATTTATTTGTAAAGAAAAAATTATTTGTAAAACAATAATATAATCACACCTTATCAGTTTTCTATAACTGATAATTCCTGAAATACATTTAGTTCTCTTAAAAAATTAAAATGATAAAATAGTAAAACAAAAAACTATAATAAGTAATAATATTCACTATAATATTATTGATACGAGTATAATACCAGTATAAATGTATAAATTTTATATTTTATAATATTATTATACATCTGAGTTCCTGCAGGCTACAGTAAATACCTAAATTAGCCTAGTTTTCAAGTTTTCTAATTTTTCATTGCTATTTTTTAAATTAAAATTTGTTTAATAAATTATTAAACTGAAAAAGTAAAACTAACCACTATCATATATTAATTATATGAAGATTAAAATTATAGTAGCCTTATTTCCTAGGTTTTAAAAATTCTATCTGGTTTAAATGCACAGACTTGTATAATGTATAATATATATAAATACATATAAATGATAAAAGTCTACAGGCTCACCATAAATTTCGTTTAATATAGGTAAAATGTTATGCATCAGGGCTAATCGTGAATCCACACATACAATTTATTATATAAATATAACATTTTCGATTTAACAAAATATAAATGTAAACGTAGCCACGTAGGTACTCAACGGAACCAATCATAAATGATCGATTTCAATATATGGGTAGGTATTATGTAAATTAAAAATTATTAATACAATTCTAAAAATACAATTAGTTTGAATATTTATGAACTCCCGCGTAGTTTGTCAATGTAAACATTATTTACTATGCGCAAAAATTATCTTATCATGGTAAAGCAGGTTTAGAAATTTACAATAATGCATACTATACATACTAAACAATGATAATATTCAGCTACAAATACTTACTATGACTATCACTTAAACATAGAATTATTTTGTTCGTTTTCTATGATCAGCTAAATAATTAGGTAATATTGTAACTATAGTTCTAAATATTGATGGTTAATAAAAGTAATTAATTTCTTTAACGGTTTCACAAATCGGTTACATATTTAATAAAGGAGGATGACCAGTATCAGTATGCAACCAAAAAATATCTGTAACAGGCTATTTTTACCCCCCTCAGTAAAAATAACCTAGTACATATTTTACACTCCGGTAAAATGTTAAGTGGGATAAAATGATCCTAGGTTAATTCACTCCCAGTAAAAATATACCTCCCAAGTGAATTTACAGTAGGATATTTTTTATATAATTTTTTTTTTTTTCATAAGCATTTAAAGTTTAGATTTTGACAAAATACGTAAAAATCACGAAAATTTACAAAATATTTTGTATTAGATATTCATAAAAAATTTATTTTTTGAAATATAGGATTTGAAAATTTAATACAACATTCCTCATAAGTTTGTCTATAAATTTTATCAAAAAAAATCGCTACCGGAAAGTCAAATTAAATTTTATAAGCGTTTGAAATTTAATTTTTACAACTCGATTTCTCATGTAAGGATTACCTTATTTTGTTGTAATTCAAAAACGAATAACTGAAAATTTAACTGAATGTTTATATTATCATTTTCCATAAACCATACAACTTTTTAAATATTTTGATTGATTTTGAGCTGTTTATGGACATTTTCAGTTTTCAATTTTTTTAGTATTTTTTTCCATTTAATCAAATTTTATTCGTTGGGTCAAAAAGCCTGAAAAATTAATACAAGGCTCCTGATATATTGTTATTACAGCAATTGAAAATATTGGAAAAACATGGGCACAATTTTTTTTATAAGGGTTTAAAGTTAAAATTTCGACAGAATGTATCAAATTTTAATTTTAATAACTATTTTGTAGTTAAAAATGTATAAAATGTTCAACTTTCATAGCTAAGGATTGACAATTTTAAACAAGAACCACGTAAATAGGTTATATATAAATTACTTTATTCACAATAATATCATCAAACATAGTTAATAATATCATAGGCTGACTGACCTACTTTGCTCAGAATCGTTTTTCTTATACAAAATATTATATCATTGAATTCATGTTTGATGCCATCTTTTACAGTGACCCATTATACAGAAAAGCGACATCAACCGGCTCACTTTTTTATTTTTGTATACAGAAAGTAAAAATTTGAAAGTTGGTTTAAATTTTTTTGAAAAAATTCAAAATAGCTATTTAATAAGCATAACGTTGGAAAAAATATTTTTATCGTTTACAGTATTGAATTTGAGTAATCCGTTTGCGACTTATAATGACCGTTTAATAATTATTCGTTCAACTTTATGCTGCTGTGAAATGACAAAACATGCAAATGAAACAATGTTATCTTTAGTAAACGATAACCGATAATCTTATGCACAAGACAGAAAGGTCCAATTAATACAATGACTATTGTACATATAATCGGTTATCTTTAATTAAAGTAAATGCTAAATTCGTTTTGACGACTTGTTTTGATAAATTACACAGTAGTAAAAAAGTTGTATACTTAAACGTTCATGAGTCGCAAATAGATTGCTTAAATTAACTACTATAAAGTATAAACGTTAGATAAATTTTTTCATTTTGCTTATAAGTTGACTATTTTGAATTTATCCAAAAAAATTTAAACCAAATTCAATTTTTTTTATTTTCTGTTAAAATCTAAGAAACACGTACTATATTATATAGGAAATAGATTATAAAATATTAACGATTTTATTGAGACACTAAAACACATAATATTAGTTTGCTAGAGGAGAAGTGGTAGAATTAACAAAGGATATATTTACCCACGCGTTAAAAATTTATTTATTTTTTTTTTTTTTGGGGGGGGGAGGGGGTGTAAAAACCTAGCTTTTAATCACCTAACTGTTAAGTATACTATGATATATTTATCTACCTGGTCAGAATTCAATTTCTGAGGATATACTATTATATATTTCTATAAATCAATCGACAATTTAGTTAATACTACATCAAAAGTAAATAAAAAAAAAAAAATTGTATCCATATTTAATATATATTTAAATTACTTTGTGGAACCTTGTATTAAATTGTCATACTTTTTGACTTTGAACATTCATTAGTGTACTAGTATAACATTTCATTATAACGATCAAATTTTCAATAAACTTCTTGCACGAGAATTCGAACAGATAAACAATGAGAAAAAACCACAACTTAAATAAATTTCTTATTCAAAGTTTAGTAAAAAAATTCAACGAGAAGCCAATAAGATAATAAGTAGAATAAAATTAACGAAGATAATAGTTTATTTAATTTCAATTTATACACACAAATACTAGGTGTTATAGTAGCATTATGCATAATTTGGGTGATGGTGTGAAAGGTAAAAATTATCATCGAATATTTACAGTTATATTAAATGTATTTATTTACACAGTTTACAATGATGACTCAATAATTTAGTAACTACTGTGGAGTTGAATTTGTTGTCTGCCATCTGCATTACTAGAAAATTGAAGCAATCAAAACTTTCAAAACATTATTATGGTCAAATCCGTTTACACATTTGATAAAAGTCTGCAAAAAATATAAAAAATATAAATAAGCTCAACAAAAAGTTATAATCATGATGACGTTTCACATACTAACATCCAACAAAACAAATTTATAATATTAAAACAATTTCTATTTCATAATACTCAAACTACTTAATTTTTATAAAGTTTCTAGATGAAATATAATAAAGACTCTTTTTTTCTTTTTCTTTTCTAAATATGAAACGTGTAAGAAATACCATTTGAACGATCTGAAAATAAATATGATGAATAATGATAAAACACGTGATTTCGAAACAGCTAATAAGGAAATAAAAAGAACATGTATATTCATAGAATGAGATAAGCTCCGTCAGTAAATAGTTATCAATTGTAACTATCATTACGACTCAATTTCCGTCGACAGTTATTTGTGCAAAGACAATATTGTTAAACAAGAGTCGGGCTCTGTAATCGCTAACTTGCCTTTGCATGGCAGTTATACTGATTTTAATCGGTTGGAACTTTCATCAAGTGACATGGAAATATTTTTAATTGGTATTAAAGTAATGTATTTAGCTTACGCAAACAAAATGTGGATTTTAAAGAGGTTTGGAAATTTATTTGTTCAGAGATTATAGTTTTAGATTAAAAGAAATCTTTATTTCGATGTTAATAAAAGTTAATATTCCTTAAAAATGCGTACTGCTGTATTATTCACACTTCGACGATCCAAGACTCCTACCACTTTTCAACTTAATAGTAATCATATCTATTGTCAACAAGCATACAATATCTTGGAGTTATTTGAAACAAAAAATTAACTCGGAACCCGCATATTCCGTTAAAATTACAGTAAAAGTATCAGCAACTTAATTCATATTCCTTCATAAATCAGCCAACTTAGCTGGAAATATACTCCACTCATAAATCATAAACAAGCAAATTTGTGTTTTATTACTCTATGCAATTCCTGTTTGAGATAATAATGCTAAAACATGTAAAGAAAATTCAAGTGTTCATGGTTGGTTCGTATGGGACGTAGTACACTGACTTCAAGCTACCTCCGATAAATTAATTTAGGTACTTTCAATCAACTTCTTGGCCCGAATAAAATTCGACAGTTGCAAGCAAACTACTACCACATATAGGCAATAAAAGCCTTTTGTCAGCTCAATCATGGATAATGTTCTCATATTTTAATAATAAGAAAAAAAGTTAATTATAATTATAATTTGTATAAGAATGGAACATTAAACAATAAATAGCTTAATTCAAGTAAAAACAATTACATTTTGTTCCATGTAAAGTTTAAAAATGCATATTTATACAAATATAATTTTTTGATTTTACGATTTTCTGCGTGTCGATTTTGTTTGGTTTTTTTCATTGTAATTTAAACAGAAATATTTAAGCATATTAATTTTTATGGCTCAGGTTTTAAAATTTGTTTATTGGTATTTAAAGTTCAAAGTTTAAAAAAATTGGATATTTCAACGAAAAATATAGAAGATTCCTCTAACAATATTAGTTATTTGGTTATAATTAAAAAAATATTAACCATAGAATAATGAAACTTTTTTCATTACGTTTTTACGTATATTAGTATTTTCTATGCACATTACAATTTTTAAACTATTTAAATATTTTATACCACGAACCTATACACCATTTGCCGTTCTGTGCCGTTCTGTGTGTTGGTAATTGAGTAAAAATACAATAATATAACATAGGCTCTTATGCAATAGATTTTTCAAAAATTAGTCTAACTCAACTTATTATTAATATAAAAATTATCTAGTTTGTACGACGTATAATAAATATATTGTCAAATATCCGTAAGGCTCACACATTGTCTCCAATCAGAATAATTTTTCGTACTTCCTCTATGAGTTATCATAGAAGTTAAATTGAATATACAGATAAATTAATATTATATCTAATAATTAATATATATATTAAGTAACCGTACCAAATGAAAACAAATATATTACAGTTGACACGTAATAATGTATATATAGTCTATACAATGATTCAATGCTTCGACAACATTCATTTAATGAATTAATTCTTTGTTTTTTCCAAGCGCCAAAATTTAAAAGCATGAACAATATTACTTATTAGCTATTAGTTATTAAATTAAAATTGAGTTATTTCAGATTAATAGTTATAAGTTAGTAAATACAACTTTTTGAACGTTTTCCGTCAATTTAAATTGTGGTTACTGTAAAAACAATAAAAATTATTCATAAAATATGTGCAATCAAAACGACGTTTTAATAATTGTGTTAATTTTTATTACATTATTTTTTTTACTGAAATTCTACAGTTTATTAAACGTTCAACTATTTAATTAAAATAGCGTTAGAAAAGTTTGTGTTTGAAGAAGTAAATCAAAATTGTTCTACGCCGATTGTTCAGTTCACGCTTTCATTC
The DNA here is from genome assembly GCA_027563435.1 of Nasonovia ribisnigri. Lineage (NCBI taxonomy): Eukaryota > Metazoa > Arthropoda > Insecta > Hemiptera > Aphididae > Nasonovia > Nasonovia ribisnigri. The sequence goes on along the minus strand of JANEHU010002882.1, from coordinate 35,761 downwards.
GGGTGATTGTATATTTTGCTGGTTTTCCTTTGATTTTATTCTTATTACCTTTTGGTAGATAAGTCACATTTTTTACCAATATACTATAGGTTCTATGTGTGTCACATTTAAATTTTAGATCGTACCATTTTCGGAACAAACATTGGATACCTCTATAGATTACGTAGGTGGGACTCTATTTTCAATATTATATTGATCCTTATTTCTACCTTTCTTGACATTATTACGTGTCAACTGTAATATATTTGTTTTCATTTGGTACGGTTACTTAATTATTCTTCATTTTTTGTGGTGTTTGACATAGGTATATATAGTTTTTGCAATTTTCTCAATGTCTTTTGTTTTATTTGACTCGGTATATTATGATAAATCTATAGCCTATAGCCTATATAGGTTTATAATTATTTATGTATTTGTTTGTTGTTTGCAATAGTTTTGATTTTTTGGTATCACCTCGTAAATTTGTAAAACATGTTATCTACGGTGGAGACATTTTTAATTTGTTTATTTCTTCGTTCATATACGTATCTTGTACTTTTCTCATTATACTAATAGAATATTATTTTATTTTTTTTATTTTATTGAAACAAAATTTATATATTTACAATTTGTATTTGATGAGATTTGATTGACGGGATGGGGAGGTTACCCAGTGGTGGTATCACAGTTTTCTAATACCTTCAAACATTTTTTAAATTTATAATTTATAAATTTATCTTGGGATAACTTTATCCAGTGTAAAATTAACCTAGCATATTTTTACCTAGGATATTTATACCTTCGGTATAATTTTAAAAGGGGGTAAAACTATCCTTGGTTAATTCCCCCCCCCCCCCCCGGTAAAATTGTTCGTCAGGGGGTAAAAATACACTAGGTTATTTTTACCTCTCCTCGGTAAAAATAACGGGGGTAAAAATCGCCTGTTACAACGGCACCCCGATATTCGTATTTAAAATAGTTAAATATTATTGAATCTATTTTGATCATGGAGTTGAATTATTATTTTTTTATACTGGTTTAAGCCAGACGATTTTTAGAAACAGATTTCTTATGGTTATGTTATTAAATCAGTCTAGAAATGATTTATAAATATTCACTTATTTTGGTATTAAAAATGATATTATTTGAAAGGCTAAGACTCTTTGAATATATAATATGTATAATGTTGTTCACATCTTATATTAATTTCTTGAATACTATGGGATATTGTTTGCACTACAACTAACAAAAATATTGGAACATACTTGTATATAATAAATGGATTATATTATATAACATATTACAAACATTTTAACACATTCAATAGACATTATATTTATAACGAATATAATATAATATTATTTAGGTGATAGAAATTATTATTTGTTCTTCGTTGAAAAATTGTACTCCCCCTTTAAACCAATTATTTTTATTGAAATTATTTTCATCAAAAACGAATAAATAACGTGTTTTCCAACTTATATGATAATTTTCCCTTAGCAGTTCATACCAATTAGTGGAAAATGTTTTAGTGTCCTGTGGTTAAATTGTTCTGTCAAGTTTCCAACTAAGTTAAACAACTTACAAGTACATTATAGTTTGATATCAATTTTTGTTATGTCATTTTCCTGTCATGTACAACTATTTTAAATGTCAGTCAAAATCATCATGAAGACTTGAACATAGACAATACAAAGTTTAATTGCTTAAAAAAAGTAATATTTCGTTGTTGATCCTATTATATAAAATACAAAATGTTATTAGGTATTGTTGTTATTATTATTATATTTATTATAAAACAGTTCTCTTAATCTACAATAAATGGCATATATTTAAACATATTTTTACATGTGATAATGAAATAAAATTTTACTTGTCAGCTATATAGTTATAACTCATAACTTATAACTTAGGTGCATGCGTATATGCCTACCAAATATTAAATAATATTATGTAATGTATTAAGAGGACGTCCTAACCGCATTTGTTGTCTCTCTCTTACAGACGCGCAACGTTTTTTCATATGTTTATTTTAAAACTAGTTATATGAAATTGAAATTTGAAAATCTTAAAAGTTTTCAAGTATGTACTTATAAGTTATAATTTGATATTTTATAAGTTTGCTCTAATATTAACTATAAATAAATTGTATTAAGAATCTGGTTAAGTAAATTAACTATGTAAGACAGAGACAACACTTGTGGGTACGATGTCTTTCACCATTTTTAGCTTATAATGTTGATAATATTAGTTGCATAGTTATTATGGCCATACTTTTTTAGATTCTGAGCGGAGCGATGAATGTATTGATTTTACAATGATGTGTGTTTTTTTTTAATTTTTTAATTTTTATTTTTGTGTCTGTCATCACCTTTTAGGACAGTAAAAATGCTTCGATTTTCTTCAATAGTACCTTTTCTGATAGGAAAGTGAATCTAGTTGGTACTTTGGGGGGTCAAAAGTTAAAATTTCGAAAATTTCACTGAATGTTTATATAAGCATTTTCTATACACCATCTAATTGTGAATATATTTTGAATCTTTTTGAGCTGTTTACGGACATTTTCAGTTTTCAATTTTTTTAGTTTTTTTTTCAATAAATATCAATAAAGTTTTATCTGTTGGGCCAAAAAGTGTAAAAATTTAATACAAAGCTCCTGATATAATAATTAATACAATATCAGTTGAAAAATATTAAAAATACATAGGCACAATTTTTTTTTATAAAGCATTTAAAATTCGAATTTTGACCAAATTCATCAAAATCTCAAAAATTATAAATTATTGTAATTAAACAATTATAAAATGGTCAGTTGTTATAACTAAGGATTGAAAATTTAAAATAAAGATTCTAATAAATAGTACATTCTGTAAACAAAAAATCTAAAAAATATATAAACACAGTTATTTTTTCCAGACATTTTAAGTTTAAATTTGGACGAAATTACATATTAAAATCAATTTTAACGAGTAAAAGTACATATTATAATATTTTTCTAGTATCACTGATAATTTAAGGTTAATAATTAAATAATATGAATAATATTAATTCAACTTAGCAGCTACCGTAAAATAACAATATCAATATAATTTAAAATATCCTAGACTGACATACCGTCTCCGCTCAGAATCGTTTTTCGTATACATTGATATTATATCATTGAATTCAAATTTAATACCATCCATTATAGTACAGTGATTTACTTTTAGCCTACTGTACAGCGGAGCGACATCCACTTGACCCCCTTTTTTTTGATGATTTAAAAAAATATACATATACAATATAATTTGGTATTAATTTAAAAGTCTAGGTAGGTACACGAGTTTTAGAGACTGTGAGTATTGAGCAAATGTTCAGTGGCGTACTGGCGTGTTCTAATCAATGGAGTTAGTAAGCAATTACTGAAAAGTAATTTACACAATATTTATCGATAGCATATTAAATATTCAAAAAAATTAACCTACCCTATCCTGTTTAAACATCACACAGGTGATTTATTTGCGAAAATAATTACGCATAGTAACGATTATTTATTTATTTATAAATTACTATATTATTATGGTTTTCATAAACTAATAAGCCTACCTAATAACTATAATCTCCTTATTTGTTTTAAAAAAAAATATAGGGGATTTACATCAAAATATTATTTTAAATTAGTTATATATAGTATAATATAAATAGTCTATCAAGTTTGTTATTTTTTATCTAAAAGTAATTAATTTAAGATTTTTATTTATGTAAAATGAAGACCTATCATCTAGATGGATGTATGTCACAAAAAAAATATGTTCAAGAGAGGCAAATAACTAAATAAAGGGTATATTTATGCCCTAGTACCTGATATAGTGATATTGTTCGTTTTCGGTATACAAATATGAACCGCGCAATGTGTTAATAAATATATTTGTATATATATACAAATTAAAAATTGTAAAATTTTATATAATTCTGTATAAGGTGATACCAAAAGAAATGTTAAATGGAAGTATATGATTTATAAATATTATATTGAAAGACTGTGCTTGGTTTAATTTAATTTGTTACTAAAACAGTTAAACTTAAATTAATTTTAAAAAGTATGCAAGTATTTAAAAATGAAAATAATATTTATACTACTATATTTGTGTTGAATAATTAAAAATTCAATTTTTTTATTGAGTAAAGTAATTTTCCTATCCTCTTGTATAATATTATATCACGTTTATTAGGTATAGCTTGAATATTTAATATTTCACAATATAATGAATAAAAACTTATATATATATATATATATAATAATAATAATATATATATTACAATTGTATACATTTCTTAATGATATTTTTGTACAATGAAAGTATTACTTTTTATTCCAGCTTTAACCTAGACCTTAACCAATAATAAAAAAAAAGTGTCTATGTTATGCTTAAATTATATTTTTAATATTTAATTTTATCCGTGTACGTATTGAATTTTATATATAGTTTTATATATAGTTTATATTTTTTTGTCATATACCTACGTAATGTACATCATACACAGTATTTGCGTATATTTTCATAAAAAAAAGAACATGACTTAAAATTTAAAATTTAATTTGGTTTAGTGGATAGGTGAATTTTAAAACAATTTTTTTTTATTACCTATACAAAAAGTTTCGTCATATTTTTTATAAAAATGTGAACGTGTTATGTTTATGTTTTGCTAAAAAGGGTTTTCATGTTGTTATATATGTGTATATTATGTTGGTTTTAGATTTTTATTATTTTCTAATCTAATTTCGACGAGGAAATATTTTATAATGAAAAAGGGTTACGTGGACGATCCTAATACAACTGGAGAAGCGGAGAGAGTCGATGCAATTTGTTTGGGGCATTCATCAATCAGTCGTGATTGATGATAAATGGTTTCTATTTATTCACGGAAGAAGAATGGACTATTGTGGTCGCTTTTGAACCGGATATATTAGTACGTGTGAGATACCTATAGGAATACAGGATTGGTACAAATAGGAAATTACACAAGAAACAAATTGACAATAGTGAGCTGTACAAATAAAGTTCATATTTTTTTGAACGTTTAAACTTTAAAGTTTTATGTATTTTTTAGGAATTTATATTTCTGTTTTATAAATAAAACTAAAATCAATTTAATAAAAATGTTATAAAAGAAACGAAACTTAACAAGACCACATACCCGCATGTGTTGCCCCATCTTACAAATATACTACATACTACATAGCTAAGTAACATTTAATTATAGAGTGAACGGTAAAGAATGTTGAATTATAAGGTGCCCTATTATAAAATTTAAAAGTAAGAACATTATTTGTGTTTTCTTGTGGGTTTTTTTAGGATATTTAAATTTTTAAGTGAGTTATGAGAATTTTTAAGTTGTTATAATAATATACATACTCATAACTTGCATTAAGATAAAAATTTCCTAAAAAAACCAAGAGAAAATACAGACAATGTTATAAGTTTGATAATACCGAAATATTAAAGGTTAAAGCACAAAATTGAAACTGCTGTACACAAATGTTGTGTGTTGTAATTTATAAGTTTGTTAGACGGAGACAACACATGCGAGTGTAGCGTCGCCTTAAGATAAAACATAAAAATAGCATTTTAATTTTAAATATAATTAAAAAGTATATAAATAATGGAATAAATGTACGTCTGTATCACTGCTATATGTCAGTTACTTTTTGACATTAAATTAATGAAATAGTATAACAAGAAACAAGTACCTACTCAATTGAAATAAATGATACATATAAAATGTGTGTTTATTATATTTTATCTAAGACTCCATTTTTTTACATATTTAAAAAATGTATTATAAAATAGGCACAAAAATGTAAAATTAATTATAATTCGTATGTAAAATAAATATTTTATATATTATACAAAAAACATAACCTATAAAAAAAAATAAACATTGCTGTATTAATTATGAAATATATCACATTTTAGATAATGAGATGAGCGATGAATGCACCTATTGATTTTACAATGATGTGTGTTTTATTATTTTATATTTTTGTGTATGTCATAACCTTTTGTTGTAGCAAAAATATTTTGCTTTACACTATGAAATTATAAATGTATGTTGTCGAAAAAAAAAAAAAATAATTAAGTGTTAAAAAATTTTAAAGAATAAAAGTTTTTTTCAAATATCTATTTTTGCAATGATTTCAAATTAGGTAAACAAAAATTTTAAAAAAGTTGAAGCTTATCAAAATAATAATGATTGTAGATATTTAAAATATAGATCATCACCTTGCAGTGTGAGTGTGTGACGAAATGCATGCCATGAATGTCAATAATATATAACCAACTGTTTTCCATTGCTACCTATAAGTTCATATTATTATTATTATATTATAGTGTTATACAGTGGTGAAACGAGTCTTGATCAGCTCTGGCCTGACGACACGTGCAGCTACTCGTTTTCCGAGGATTACGCATCTAGTGGAACGTCTAGGTAGTATGAATATTGCCAAAATTTCAATATTGTGTACAAATGGCAAAATCTGCTCGGAATAAGGTGTATAATATGTATATTTTTTTGCTCAAGTCAAAACGTTGAGTTTCTGGGAAAAAGTATTAATTTTCCCTGAAAATCGCTCATTATTTGTGAAATTCGTTATTTCTAATTATTAGCATCGCCTAATAAAAACCAATGTTTGATAATGGATTTGACAACATAATTTAACTTTTTTAATGATTTACTAATGATTTACGTATTATAATTTAGTTTGAATACCTACATAAAATGCATATGAATGCATTTTGAAAGTGATTAAGTGTACAACAGTCAACAATGTTTATTAAGATTACTAGATTCAACTTTTAGATATACTTCGTCAAATTCTTTACTAAAGTTTTTTCAATACATTTTAAACTACATGATTATACCTGTATCATTTGTAATCAGCATAATAACATTAATAACTACAGTCACAAAATCGTGCGGGTGATTATATTGTGCGAAGCATAGAGATTTTTCTATAAACCGTCGGGCCTCAATATTTGTTCCTTCACTGCAGTTGGGTCGTCCATGTCACTGCGTGTCTGCATACAAAATAAATCAATCGTAACTTTAAAATACCATTCAACGCATTAACACATAAATGTTTAATGTGAAATAACAAGTTTTTAATTTGGCATGAAACAGTTTACAGCCCACAGATGAGAAATTGCAACGCGGAGTGCTAAAGTCACCCACGCAATTTGTAAGTTATTAATTTATTATATTGAATAGTTTGATACTAAAACAACTTTATACTGTATACAATGTCACCGGGTACTTTGTGTTAAGGTTTATTAACTGTAGGAAATAATTGTTACTACAACCTAGTTATTTAATTACCATAAAAGGTCTAATATAATATTAGCTATATAAGAAGTATGTATGAAGCATTCAATTACTACTTTTCTTGAGATCTTTAACCAGTGTTTGTCAGTTTTTTAATTTGAGTATGTAATCATCAATAATAATAATATTACTGTCAGCGTTTAAACATCGTAATGTAATGTTGTAACAAATAGTAAATAAATAATGATAACTAATTAAAATTTCAATAACATTAAAATTTTCTTAATTGCATTTTTTATGTCATACTTGTTGAAAATTAACTTTTTTTTTTTTTTGAAAAAATATTTTTATTTATCATATTATCAAAAATTATAAATACAAGTTACAAACAGAAAATAAAATATTTGGTTATTTTGTCCCCAGTAAGCAATATTGCTTGTGGTGGGGCAAAAGAGTTAACAACTTATACAAAGGAAATTATCTGAAAAAAAGACACTTATAAAACTTAAAAAATAACTACAAATCTCAAAAGAAAAAGAAAAAGAATTGACATGTAAAAAGTACAAAACATCAAAACATAATTTTAACATGTTATATTTTAAATGCATTTAGAAAAAAAACATTTAAAATAATAACATTTTCTTATTTATTCAAAAAAATACTAAATACTAAAAACCCAAGTACACTTTTATGCTAAATTCTATGGGGATTGATCAGTTGACTTTGTATATTATACTCAATTAAAAAATGACTTAATCACCATACAAGAACGTGTAAACAAAAAATTAAAAATATTCCAAGTAGCTATATAAAATTATTTGAAATACAATTTTAATGTATTTATATTTATAATTAAATACTCATAACAAAATACATTTAAGTACTTTTTCATTTGAGTATTTAAATATTCATTTTAAATGACTACACTAAAAATGTATATTTACTAAGTTTTGGTTATGATATTATACTTATACAAATTCAGGAATTTTATCATTGAATTTTAGATTCTGAGAGGAGCGATGAATGTATTGATTTTACAATGATGTGTGTTTTTTTAAATTTTTTTTTTGTGTCTGTCATCACTGTTTAGGGCAGAAAAACTGCTTCGATTTTCTTCAACGGTATCGTTTTCGATGGGAAAGTGAATCTAGTTGATGATGCATTCATGAGGTAAAAATTTAAAATTCCAAATAGTTTTCATACATTTTCACTGGTTATTTATATTAGCATTTCCCATATACGATGAAATTTCTAATATATTTTGTTTTGTTTTGATCTGTTTACGGAAATATTCAGTTTCTAATTTTTTTAGTTTTTTTTCTACGAATGTTAATAAAATGTTATTTGTTGGGTAAAAAAGCTTGAAAATTTAATACGAGGCTCTCAATATATAGTTGCAATGATATTTGCAAAATATTAAAAATCTATAGACACAATTGTTATATTAGCATTTAAAGTTCAAATTTTGACAAAATACGTAAAAATCATGAAAATTGGATGATTATTTTGAGTTATAAATTAATTTTATATCTTTGTGAAGCATGAATTAAATAATATTACTTATTATTTATATATTTTTATATTTGAAGTAAATCAGTAAATCATATTGTTTTATAGATACATATCAGGATACACTAAAGTACTCGTAAGTCGTAGCCCGTAGGTAGGTACATTATTTATTATGCCTATTTTTAAAACGACGGATCGAATGTAATATTCACTCTCAACGCTAATACCTTTATACATTGTACAGAAAATCGAGCAACAATAGGCTGCTGACCTGCAATGAATGTATATATATATATATATGTACCTAACGTGTTTTTTTAAATAGGTAATCAATATAAGACATCAATAACCTATAAATAACCATGCAAAAAATAATCCCTTTCGTCTGGCATTAATAGCATAAATACAAGACCCGTCTGAAACAATTAAAAAAAAATCACAAACCTTTTTTATCAATTTGGGATTATATTGATCTAGGTTCTGTATATTAAAATAATATGACAAGTAATTGAATTCGCGAGAACGTCATTAAGTAGGTCACTGACCATTGTACTGGATGTTTTAAATTTGAATTCTACGACAAATCATTGCATATGAAAAATGGTTCTTAAGTGTGTCACGCTCCATTTATAAAAACTCTATTATCTATTAGTAGTATGGTATATTATGTTGAACTAAATTTTACCAAAATCATCGTATACGTTTTATACTACAGCATTATTAATAATTAATAAGCTATTACAATTTAAAATGTTAAACTTTTAGAAATAATTTACAAATTTTTTAAAATTTTGCTTTCACACAGTTTATAAAAATAATAACCTAGCACCTATATAATTGTGTTATTTTTAAATTGCTATAAGTTAAACTTATGATGATTATGTATTAAGCTTTTTAATTAAGTATATACATTTTTAAGGTGATATAAGGTTACACCGCAAAATACTGGTCATCTAAACTTTAAATAATTAGGTATTACTAATTAACTGCCCACTAGTAAAAATCAAAATTCGATTTTTATGTATCTACTAAAAATGTTATAGGTACTTTAGAACATGAGGTTAAAAATCTATATTCTCATTCAACAAGGTAAAAACTTAAAAAAAAATATCGATAAAAAATTGTAAAATGTATTTCTTTCAAAAATGTTGTTTTAAAATTATATAACATTACTTTAAAATAATGTTTTCAGAAAAGTTAAACATAATATTCGAAATAATGAGTGGAGACACTCACATGGACCAATATGTACAAATACTCGACGAGTTGGAAAGCTCGTAAAGGAAGGATGCATATGAGTCGCCTATTGGCTATTGGATGACCTATATTTTTCGCTTGTAAGTTGTAGGAATAGCTACAGTTTCATACGCCTTCATTTAGAATTTATTGTATGTATATATTGACGTATATACCTAGCGTATATGAATTTGTAGTGTCTTTATTTACGTTTATACTTAGTATACTACTGTACTTAGTACTTACACGACTGTGGAGGTTTGTAGAATCTAAGTAAAACTTGGCAAAATAGTCATGTGACATACAAATATGATTCTGCATTATTGTCACTTTCAATTATTTATAATATACTACTATACTAGATTTTAATTGTATATATCATAATATTATTGTGGCTGACAAGAGTTACGGAATTATTTGATAAGGTGCAAATTCGGTGGAGTTAAAGACAAAAGGCATGCGAATAATATGCGACTTTTTAATCTTTAGATCCTCATAGTATTTTTTTGATAAAGTGTAGTACACTAAAAATAATAAAATAATACGATTCATCGTTAGTGTTGTACTGCACTTAAATATACCACAAAATTGCGAAACAATAATATTTGATTACAAGGATTTACATAAAAAAAAAAAAAAATAACGAATGATTTAATATTATAAACAGGTTGCAATCTGTAAATATGATTTTTTCACGTTGTCCGATGTCCTCCCATCTTTTGTGTTTTTCATTCCACGAAAATTGTGTAGATATAGTGATAAGTACGTTGCATTATTGTACTGTACAACTCTATATAGTCAACAATGGATAGGTATATACTTAAAAATTCAAAAAAATATATATATAAGACTATCGACGGATTCAATCATAGATTAAAGATATTGTTAATGGTTTGTATAAATCCACTGATTCATAAATAAAAAATGTGTACGTTTAAAATAAATATTTAATTTAGAACTTATTATTTATTAGGAGGTTAACCATCTTATGTAGTTAATGGTATAAAATATATAGGTACTTTAAAATTATTTACATAGGTAACCAATGTATGGTCATGTAGGTTTATTGTTTATATGATTATTATGATTAGGTATGACTGTATGAGTATTATGTACAACGTATGTAATATTATATATGAATTGTGAAACGATACTATTGCTTGATAAACGCATGAATATATGATTATATTTTATTAATAATAGAAGTTTACTGGACGTATATTTATTACTTCAAATAAATAATTTACAGTGTACACTCACCAAATATATAAACCCGATCGAAAAGGGTTTATGTATTGTGTTGAACTTCCGTCATAAACCTTTCTATTATTTTAAACCTGTAAACTTATCATATCGGAAATAGTTAAGACAAAATGTAAGTGAAAAAACAAAACCGAAATTTGACGTATTCTCGGAGGCGTTAGTGGGAAAGAAGTAAAGAATATAATAATCTCACCAAGCTACATCTTTTTCGTGGATAAATGGACTTTCGTAGGATTTTTTTATTACTTTATGTAACCATCGTCAACTACAATCAGAGCCTAACTCTGTTTATAATGGGCCAGTCATCTGCAGTTATTATCGATAAGCACGTACGTGTTAATTAACGAGTTTATGGGGTGGATGTTTAATTATGGTCTGAGTAATAGGAAGCTCATCTCCGGGTAAAAATATGTTTTTAATGAAAACCGAGAACCGTGTTTGGTCTGGCTATAATGTATTATGCTATAACTATAATTAATATTATAAATTATAACAGAATTACAGGGGCGTTCATTATCGAAGCGTGAATAAGCTTCAATATATCGGTTATGGCCAGTTCACACGTTTCACGAATTTGGCACATTTGTAAATAAACTTATAACCTTCAGCATACCTATGTTTTGTTTTATAACTTTGGATTTATTCAGAGAGTATGTAATATATACACGAGATTTTGAAAATAAAATAGTACACTCATTATTATATTATATATAATACAAATATGATGTATATAATGTACATATATATATGATACAAAAAAACTACAAGAATTATATCAAAAATCTAAACTGTTATATTTTATTCCGCATTTATGCTCATCGGTCCAAATAGATTTTGTAATGTATGATATATTTATAAGTCTTTAAAATTGTATCTTAATATAAAATTATTTTCTGAAAGGAATGGAACGAATAAAAATATATTTTACTGAATATACTTATGCACAAAAAAAATAAATATGTTCAAATGTGTTAGATGTCAAGAATTTATGGGGTGGGAGCCCAGTGCAAAGATATTGCAGACGAATAGTTGTAAATATCACACAAGATCGTCCATACTAATATTAAAAGGAGGTAAAATTTGTTTGTATGTAAGGGGTAATCTCTATAACTATACTGAACCAATTCAAAAATATTCTTTCACTAATAAGAAGTTACATCACCCCCTGATAGTATCATTGTTAACTCATGGAATTCAATCTTTAAGTGTTAGCTTAGACATAGTTACATTTTGTTTCAGTTAACGAAAATCAATTTTTTTTTGGTTTATATATTGATTTGTCATTAGTTACAGAAAATAAAATGGTTTTTATAGTTGGATATAATTTTTTTTCTTGGAAAATTGTTACATACATATAGGAGTCAGGAGGAGGGATTTATTTGGGAAATCTTAATTTTTCACGACAAATTATCTGTCACCTGTACTAGGATAGGCATACTTAAAAAAATGCATACCTACATTATACTATCAACGTTACAAAAAACGTTGTTTACCACAAAACTTTTGAAAAATGAAATCTTGAAATTATTTCGACCTTATTTTTGTTTTTAAATTTATATTGCGTATCAAGATACAAAGTATTCAAATTTTAAACGTGGCTATTTTCAAATGTAATATTTTATGAATCACGCACAGATACATTTGTCTGTTATCTGTTTGCCTTTTCGGGATAGGCTTCAAAACGGACGAATGGATTTTTACGGGTTTTTAAGTTAACAGAGGTATTGTACTATATAACGAAATAACCGAAAACTATAATTAGGTAGATAGACCATTTATTAATTTTAAGCCAGCTTCTAGCCAGTGTGTATGTTTGTAACTCGTAGATTTAAAAAAATACTCGACCGATTTGACGAAAATATCAGAGATCATTGTTAGAGAAAAGTTTATAAGATAGTTTGAATCACGTTCGTAAATATACCGAATGCTATATCCAATCTGGTGCTGGTAGATTGCCCATCTCGATCGGAAATGTTCACAATGCGAATTATACCGACGCCGATTTGCAGCACATGAACTGAGATAGGCACATCGAAACAAAAATACACCGATATAGCATCGTACTTTATATTTGTTCATTTTTTCCCAGCGAAGTCGGATTATACTGCTAGCGTAGATAATAAAAGAATGAACAAAGCCTAGGACAGTAGGACGAGTCTATACAACTATATGCTTGGAGTCGAGACTAAATGCTTTTTTTTTTGAAGAAATTACATGCATATGTTAGCGTTAATGTATGAAATTCCGTAATTCTATCAAATAACTAGTTATTATATAGAATTACGTGTACTTTCAGTTAATGTATTGAATGAATCCATAAATAAATACTTTAACTAGTTATTCTACATACTAACTAGATATTTTATAAACTAACAATAAGGGTTTAGTTAACGTGTTTAAAACTATTATTTTATTTATATTATTTTTAGTACAAATTACAAAAAAATATTAGTATTAAGTCAAACACGCCTTACATTATTATATAAAATATAAATATTCATTTATTTCAAGTCAATTTATTAAAATTATTAAAAGAAAACTTATTCTATTATTATAATTACAATTATTAAATTATTATTTTTTTTACAATTATTTACAATTTATTTACTAGCACAAGAATTTTTAAGATGGCATTTAGATTTACAAAGTAAGTTATTTTTTAACATATGCACCGTTTTGTGGTGCACTTTTGTTGACATGTGCATTTGAAAAACCCTTGACCATTACCTAGTGATTGGGATTCGGATGCCTTTCGAAGACAAATATCTACATCTGGGACGTCACTGAGCGTAATAAACTTTTCTGCACATAAACTAAATTGTGACCATTTGTTATATATAAATTATCCAATCCAGTGCCGGGCCGTATCTACCTAACGATGTAAGCTTTACATTACCGAAAACCCAATCGGAATTCTATATATCAACTAATAAAACCATGTAATTTAACGAGAATATTTAAGAATTTTATAGAATAACTAGTTATTCGATAAAATAACGTATTACATACATCACCGCTAACATATTTAGTAATTGCTTCTTCTCAAAAATAGACTATATCGGTCTTTACGAGGGTCTTTATATTATGTACCTACAAAAACAACGAAAAAAATGGGCCGCATATTCTCATATAAGCTTACCGCGAAATTCTCGTTTGACAACCATCGACGTCCCCGTCCTTTATTTTTATTATCTATGCGTGAGATACGACGGCAGGGCTAAACACGTTTCTTTCCCCCTTCAAACTGGGAATTTTCTAAAACAATAATAACTGAACCTACTGCGAGTGGCGGTAGGGGAGCGGCGTTAACCGGCTCGTCAAATGTCTGCGCCCCCGCGCGAGAAAACTGAGAGGACCACAGGCACACGACATGACCGCCTACACCTGTGAAAGTATTTTTATATCACTCGTAGGTACGTTATTTTTTCGCGCCGCGGCGACCGGCCCCGAACGAGACTCTTCGGGCCGCCGTCGGAGCTTGCGCGCGTCAACCGCCACCGCCGCCGCCGCCGTTCGCCGCGACTCGCGAGCAGATGGTGTGACCGCCGCGCCGCGAGTACAACACAACAACAACAACAAGAATAATAATAATAATAATAATATACCATCCGCCGGAAAGGTTTGACGCGCGCACGCCGACCACCGTTGTGCACGCCGTCGTACCGACCGCCGTCGTCGCGATAGGCAGTCGCGTGATCTTCCGACCGCCCGGCGTGTAATAATTACGATAATAATAATATTATACTGTCGCGCACGGTTTCCTCACTACAACGTACGATTTTTATTCGACCGCCTGCCCACGGAGTATCGCGTTTTTCATACGTCGTTCAAATTTTTTTCGGAATTTTTTTTTCCGCCACTTTTACCGCACGGACAGCACGATGCCGCGGATATTCTTCCGGCCCCCGTGACCAAACGTGAGTATTTTACGCGCGAACAGAATATTCCATTCCATTTGTGTTATACGTTTATGTGGGCACCAATACGTGCCGGCAGCGGTCGTCCTCGTCGCAGGATGAATCGATGTACAGGGTATAATCTGCCGACGGCATACTCAGCCCCCCCTTTTTTTTCTTCTTTAAAAATGTATTTATGTTTTCATAAATGTGCGTTTTTATTCGCGTTCTCGTTGTTTGAATTTTTATGTAAGGACCGCGTTTTAATTTGTTTTAGTTCTTATGCCATTTAAGGAGAGTACTGTGTTTTTTTTTTTTCAACTGAGATCCAACTGTTTTCACTCTAAATTATTCAGCAGATGAGTTTTTCAGAATATTAAGATGTATCTAAATCAAAATATTTGAATGAGTAGTTCCGGATTTTTTAGAATACCTACCTATTTATAATAATATACCAAGGGTAATGGTCCTTAAACTTTTTTTAGAAAATTTTAAGACAGATGAAGTATTTGATATTATAGTATTATAAGGGTGAATCGATGTACAGGGTAATCTGCCGACGGCATACTCAGCCCCCCCTTTTTTTTTTCTTTAAAAATGTATTTATGTTTTCATAAATGTGCGTTTTTATTCGCGTTCTCGTTGTTTGAATTTTTATGTAAGGACCGCGTTTTAATTCGTTTTAGTTTTTATGCCATTTAAGGAGAGTCCTTTGTTTTTTTTTTTTTTTTAACTGAGATCCAACTGTTTTCACTCTAAATTATTCAGCAGATGAGTTTTTCAGAATATTAAGATGTATCTAAATCAAAATATTTGAATGAGTAGTTCCGGATTTTTTAGAATACCTACCTATTTATAATAATATACCAAGGGTAATGGTCCTTAAACTTTTTTTAGAAAATTTTAAGACAGATGAAGTATTTGATATTATAGTATTAGTAATACTCAGATAATTGTTATAAATCATAAACTGTAGATAGTTTTATATTAACTACTAAATTTTAAAATCATCGCAGCTCTTATATTTTTCATGTCTATTATCACAGACTTATTATTCTTGGTGCACAATGTTAAATAACTCAAAAACTACACGTTCAAATTTTAATTTAGATACATATATTTTTTTCAAAAAAGTAATCTATATAAAGTATACGAAAACTGATGATTTGCATTTGGAAAAAATAAGTTGGTATAACTAATAGTAATAATATTACTCATCTATAGTATAAAATATTATTTAATATTATAGTATAAAAATATAAATTTTATAAAATATGGCACCCAAGTTTATTTAAAAGTTCTAAAAATTCAAACTTAAGTAAATTCATAATTATAGGAAATAACTGAGATGAGCATGCTCGGTGAATCACCCTGTACAAGTGTCTGCGTGGGCGAGGAGGTTATATAATGTTATTGCTGTATTTTATAAAATGCAAAATAAAAACAATTAAAACGTGTTTTGATTCGTTCGGATGATTGTAATATTCTTTAACATTACGAAAAACCTATATGTTAAAATATTAAGTAATAATTAATTAAAATATCATGAAAATCAAATAGTTAAAAAAAATGACTATTTGTTTTAATATATTTTTCTTCTCTATTGATTAAATTAAAAATTCAATTTAAATTTAGTATAAAATAAATAAAAAAACAAATGCGCATACTTACGGTTTGTTTTGTAATTTGATTAACACTAATTTAGTTTATAAAATTGTATATAGATAGGTACTTAACTAAAAAATAAAAACAAACTGACAACAATTATTTTAAAATACATTAGGGATGCAGACTTAATGTAATAACTATTGCAAAGATAATATTTCAATTAATTTTTAATATTTTAAACATCACGTATTATGTACGGAATAGTGTTTAAAAACAAAATTATTTAATGAGGGCCAAATTGTATATTATTAAGTGTAACCATTTTTAAACGGAAGCGTATTAATGGGGTTTTAATTTTTACTATATTTTCAAACTAATTTTTACATATTTTAATGATTTAAAATTTAGATAGCTATTAATATTATTATTTTGTTTATTTCATAATTTCATCATACTAATTAAAATATGAATATGAATATGAATACTGAGCCCAACTTAACTGAGAGAACTCGTGTGGGGCCCCAAAATATATACATTCTCCATCATAATTTGCATAAAATACTTTAAAAATCATATTTGTTTATTAAAAGCAGATTTAGTTACATCTAATAAGAAATAACTAATATAGTTATTAAATCTATTCGATAATGTTTATTTAATTTAATTGTTTTTGACTATTTTTTGTTTTTTTTTTCATATTCTGTGCAGAGCGAGAAAATAATTGGTTATATAATAATGGGTTCTTATTACCTATATATTTTTTTCTTTGGAAACAAAATTTCTGACGAAAAAAAAATGTTTTATTAGCTTCTTTATTTATATGAAATCGAATGGTAATTATGGTTTGCATATTAGGAACCACTTAGATTGATTTTTCAAAAACAACCAATGTTTATTCTGCAAAACTATGAACTTTAATACAAACACATAAAGAAAAAATTTGCTAAGAATGTAAATTGCTAATAATATTAATGTTTAAAAAACCCAAATTTAAAATAATTGGATCAAATGTGTTGTTTGAAATATCACTGTTTTCATTTATATTAAGTAAAATTATATTTTTAAATAGTTTTATATAGTTGCGATATTTCTCCAAAATATTAAAATTGTATGTTTGTATCCCCTCCAGTGGTGGATTCGATGGTGGAATAGACTACGGGGTTTCCGTCTAGATTAAATATTTTGTTCCAAGGACAACTAAGTTACACCTAAAAGGTTTTGTAAAAAAAATGTTACGCTCTTAGATAATTTTTGCATAAGGCACCACTTATGTTTATGCCAAGTATCATTTCAATTCTAAATCCATTTATATATTTTATCATTATTAATATCAATTACATAAATAACAGTGTTATTTTTTCATTAAAGGTTTTTATAAAGTCAAACACTTATAATAACTTAATATTTTAGTTATAGGTAGTATATTAAGACCAGTATAATAATTGTGATAGGTAGTTAGGTATTTCAAACTTTTGAGCCTTTTTTAATTTAAATATGTTTGTATAATATTTAACTTTTAAATTAAACAAATTATTATTATTAGTTAGATATTTTAAATTGTAATAAACTTATAAAATACTAATAAAATATAATCTTACATTTTAGAAATTTTTGAAGGTTTTCTTACAGATTTGCTAATACAGTGAAAGGTTTAATATCACTAGTTACTAACCATTTTTATTTTGCTGAGAACTATTAAATAATTCATCATTAATAATGGTAACTTATAACTTAAGATTAGTGTACTATAAATTAACGAAAATCGGCTAATTATCATACATTTAATATATACGAATATATTACTTATAATTTATAGCTATTATAAATTTGATGATGCCTTGATTGTGGTAGAGGGGAGGACAATTGGATCCATGGTATCGGAAGTGCTTGAATTTTATATATATTATATATATTTGTAATTGTTTTTATTTAAATTATCCTAATAATAAGATTAGCAGATTATATCTTTCTTATTTATAAAAGATACTTCCCTACTATTTTTTTTAAAAAAATTCTTTCAACGTTACCAAGCTATTAATCTATACCATATCGTAATATTTTCAATTCTTCCCTGTTAAGAAAGTGTTTAATAAATTAAATTAAGTTCCATTTTAGAACTTCAGATTTGTATCTATTTCTTTGTTGTTTTTTTTAAGCCCCTTTACAATATATTATTATGAGACAATATTGTAGGTATTAACTATTAACGGGATTTAGAATTAATCAATTATTATCTAGAGTATTGCAATAATCTGTGCCATGCAGACAAATTATAAATTAATATAACGCAGTGAGAGAAAACTGTTTATACATTAGCTAACAAAAAGTAAAACATTAATTATGAAATTCTACAAATGTGAATCAAAAAATTATATCATATCCAGTAGGTAACTCATTCGTTCTGAAAACGTGTAAGGTATTTTCTGAAAATATTTCAATATTTATTAACCCCTGTCCAGAACCAAAAAATAATATTCTATTCCTTTAAAATTTAAAACTATTATACATTAAACTGTTTTGAATCAAAATTATGATCGAGCCAACAAAAAATATATATCCAACATCATCATTGATTTCGCCATTTCGGTTCCTCCTTTTTTTCACAAACACCGATATTCATAATATGTTTTTTGTTCTATGATATTATAATTTATGAATGCATAATAAAAAGGTTAGGTACATTACTACATGAGTGAATATAAATAAGTAAGTAAATAAATTCTTAATATTTTTATTAAGAATGTTTATTATATTATTACCAAAAATATAATACTTTATAGGTATTACGTTATATAAGTTTATCATGTAATAACACATTGTATTGTTGAATTCACTTAAAAAAAAATTACAAAATAATTTATCTATAATATGTACCATACAATATTAATATATATATAAAGTACCTATTTCAAAAAAATTATATGTTGTAAATTAACAACTAAAATTAAAAATTAATCATCTTTACTTTGAAATAAATCCTATTATTATTAAGATTCTTATTAAAAAATATTCCTTCTGCACCTGACATTAAATAACTTTGATGTTTAGAGTTTTTAATTTTTGCATCTACTGTTTATTACGTGTCTTAAACATCCGCATTATCGGATATTTCCAACAGATATGCCCAAACCCTGTAAGACGAAAAAAAAAGTTTCACTCTGTTATTATATGTCTTTGGATCGATTGTGTTCAAAAACAGTCTTTAATTATTATATATACCGCAGTCTCTCTGAGGTTCGTTAATGACTGTTTCATAATATGGTATTTTTTGGACGTTGTTTCGACCGGTATATACCGCGTGTGCTAGTGACAACCACAAATACCGTAGTGGCAATCTTTAAGTCATCGGTTACTCGTAAATTTCCTGACTAGCTCTCAAAAACACCCGTTGGGCCACATGTATATGTGAGTGGAACATGTTCGTGTAAAACAATAACAAGGATTATCGGTTTAACTTTGACATTTTTTCATTTTCGCAGAGAAAATAATGAAATTCTACAACAACTATTGATCCACTGAATTGACTAAAATGTATTACTTGAATGGCTATATATATGATTTACTTTAGTAAATGGAAATACTATAAGCCATTTAACATTACTATTAATGTAGTTTTCTTGATGTAAACAGTTTCGTTACACCATTAAATGTAGAAGACAGCCTACTAGTGTAAAATACTGACCAACCAAAAACTATGCGACATGATTCTCCTTTGTCTTTTTATTGCAGAAAATATAAACCTTGAGAATCGAGATATTATTTGTGTCTTGTGATCTTATGTAACAATGTATCTGGATTTTTTTACAGTAACTGGTACGAAACATAAAAACCATACACAAATATATCAATTAAAATCATTATTGTTTCGTAAATTAGTTATGTGCCACACACTCCACACTATACAAATTATATGCTATTTTATATGACGAGAAATTGAAAAATAATTTTAATCTATGACGTATATATTATTATGCTATATTTACTGACTTGCACATTAGGTAATGCATTTCAAAAGTATACTGTAATAGTACGTCAAGTTATTCAGATTATTGATCAGACCAGCACAAATTAAATATTTAGACCTGATTTTATAAAAGGATTTTTTTTATTAGCTATTAGAAAATACTTCTTGGCTTCCAAACTTATTACACATTTTTGCACTTTATCCGTTACAACGCTCGCATGAGAAGTATATTTATCGTTTTTATAAAATAATTTAATACACAAGTCCACCAATACTAAGAATAACACATGTCCTATGTTAGAAATATTACCATGTAGTCTTCTTTTTCTTCCTCCCTCTTTTCTCTCATTTTTTTTTACAAAACTTCATGTGAACACGTACCCTAAAATTATTATTCCAACGATAAAATTCACGAATATTATACTGTTATGTATTTTAGAAAGAGTAAATATCATTTTTTAAATCATTAACTTGAAGAAGTGCGGTAAATCACTGAATACCTTAATCCATAAATGTAGAGCATTCGTTTCAAATATTTTAAAATATTTTAAAATTACGAAAATTGTTTAAAATATTTACATATTTTAATTATGGTTTAATAAATTTGATAGGTTTTATTCATGAGCTATTTATATAAATATTTTTTAAA
Organism: Nasonovia ribisnigri; assembly: GCA_027563435.1. NCBI lineage: Eukaryota > Metazoa > Arthropoda > Insecta > Hemiptera > Aphididae > Nasonovia > Nasonovia ribisnigri. Next base: position 14,355 of record JANEHU010002882.1, on the reverse strand, counting down.
TTTCTTTAGCTTTTTAAAGAAATTTTATAACATTTTAAATTACCTATAAAGTTAATTTAGATATTTATCATTTATAATATATACGTTTACTACATCAATTACTCTTTACCAGTCAATTTATATTTGAGAGTTGAATTTTAAACAAATATAAAATATATGTTAAACTTAACACTGTGCGCTTATTGCTTTATTAAAATAATCTCATTTTAAATATTTTTTTGAAGAACACTAAATATATAACTTAGTTATTACTTTAAAATTAATTGTTATTAAATTGATTCTATGTTGTTTAATTAAAATGTACCTATTTAGTAAAATGTATAATCAAGTATCTAGATAAAGTAATTACACAACTTAAGTTGACTAAAAATAATAGCATTAAGAATTTAATATTGAAAACTGTTTGAAGACTTGAAAAAATATATGTTTAGTGAAAAAATAGTTGTCTGTATTCTTCTATGCCAAAAGTTATTCGGTGTGTGTACACAACTTACAATAGGGTAGCACTAAGTTGACTGGAATGACAATTTCCATAAACGATTGAATATAATCTTGGGATGAACACGCTGACCTATTGTACCTGCTCCTTGCTGTAAATTAAATGTGCATCACTGAATACGATAACAGCAAACACGATTATGCTATACCTAGTGGAAGGGTGATTGCTGATAAGTCTATTCATAGTGGAAATAAATGTAGAAGTTCCAATAAATTAAAACTTTAGATGTTCATAAATTTAATTTAATTGCCAGTATTTTAAAATATAAAATAAACTTTTGTTTATTTACTATCTTTCATATACTTGTCTCTATTTTGTACATTTTACTTATATATTAATGTATTTTTAAAATCGTAAAATATACAGACTGTGGTTTTGAAATTTGAAATTTGAAAATTTTTATATTTACCTATATCAGAGGGGCTTATAATTTCTTCGAACTTGTACATGTACTTGTATTATGGTGGACATGGCAAATAATATAAGCCAAGTATATAGTATAAATTATAATACTAAAATACTTAAATTAATACTATATACAGTAAAACTTTCATATAACGAACGATAATTTTCAATTCAACGAAATATTTTTGAGTACCAAACGAAAGTAGAATCACATTTATTTAATTGTGTTTATCAAAATTCTCTATAACACGATCTTTTTTTTTTTGATGCCCACGAGGCTTTGTAATTTATAAGTTTCGCTTTATTATCATTAAGTAGGTATACGTCGTACAATATAAACTTAATGATATTATACACAATTTACTGTAGTACCCGCAAGTTTGATACGAATATTAATAAAAATACTATTCCAAATATAAAATAATATAGATTGTATATAAAATAACATAACTGTAAGAATTAATAACTCATAAGAATCAATATTAATGGATATTTGCAATGAGTATGTGAAAGTATGTGGTGTAAATATTTTGTATGAGTATAAAATAGAGAGGTATAATGGGTATCTGAATACCTACTCGTATAATAGCCGTATCGAGCTATTACTTTGAAACACAATAGATGGACTACAATTCAAAATGCCCAGTCTAAAGTTTTATTATTTGGTGACGCAAAAAATATAAACTATATAAATATTTATTTTTGTTAGTAATTAAAATATTTTTTGTTCTTACATCGTACAATATTATCTATGTAAATTATAAATACATAAACAAATACAACTCTAATGGCCAAGACGTCGAAGTTTAAATGATGTATTGATATCAAAATAGGTGAAAAATAACACCAAGCTAGTGGTTGTATAAGCATATTAAGAATATTGTATAGATATGAAAGCTCGGATAGCTAGATATGAAATAAATATGATTTGTTAGCAACTATTATTATAATAAAAGCATACTCGGGGTATGCTTAGAGTTAAAAATATATTTATTAAGAATTTAACAAAATTACAATAGACAAATAACTAAATTTATAATATAATAATAACAATAATCCACAATAAAGTCAATGTCGTTATTATGTATTATTGTTATTAATTCAGTATTTTTTCATTTTTATTTTCCAAAATATATACAATTACTAGAACAGTAAAACGTGGGCTAAAAAGAAGATAAATTACTAATTATTAAGAATAAGCAAGAATTATATATGTTATCCTATTGTAAAAAGTCATTCGGTGTAGGTACTTGGGAAAATTAATAGGTTTCAAAAATTGCATCACTCCGTTAATATACTCGTATATATTATATTATTCGATAACTATAAAGTATTAATAATGTATACATTTTCCTTCCAGTAGTTGTAAAAAAATCACTTGTATAACAGAAATAACTGTATAAAGTTGCGCTGAATTGATAAAAAAAATTTGGATACTATTTTTTTACACATTTGCTTAGCTAATTCAAGTAATTTATGGATAATTCATAGACTATTAAAAATGAGAGAGAAATGGTTGTTAAAATTAATTAATTTGAACTCATTAAAAAAATGAACCCGAACACTTTGTTTTAAGGGAGTATTAACCCAAACGGAATCATAATGGATCTAACGTACAATGAAAAAAAAAGATTATTTACCCCTTGGACCGATACGTTTAGATCCACAAAATTTGTGGACCATTTAATTGTTTAATTTAAATATTATTAATAATAATAAAAAACAAAATTCAACTATAACATAATATATTAAACCAATATTTTACTCCATACCTATTGCGTATGTGTATTTTGATTCCATAATTTTAAGGAGTTGTTTTTTTCCGATTTGAACTCAATAATCATTTAAATCATTTTTGTTTGTTTTTTAATTATTTACAACTATTTTTGGATAGAAAAAAAAGTACTTGTCACATCTTTAATCAATTACTTAATAATGAGTAGTGATTATTTGACACATTTGACGAATTTTAAGCACCATGACAATAATCATTTGCGATATTATATTCAAATTTTAACGTGATTATTCTAATTAATTCACTATAATATTATCATGACGACAGCATTCAAAGTTCAGAGTCCAGAGGGATTTCTGAAAATAGTTTGCTGTGAATTCCTACTTTCATTATTTTAACTGACATTTGATAAATCGCATTGATCTAGTTAGTAAACAAATATATTGTGTTTGTCAATATTATTACTACTAAACATATTTTATTAATCTCATTAAGATGAACTCTATAAAATGTTATTGAAAAGGTATAAAAATATTATATTCACAATCATTTAAAATATAACAACAAAAAGAAAGATAAAACAAATTTTCCTTTCACTGTTTCATCAGTACCTAATATATATGATATAAATTAAGTTATATTTTTAAAAATAAACTCTATAACTCTTAATATGTATTAATGTATTACATAAAAATAAAAGTAAAAGTTGTTATTTATGAATAAAATGGAATAATATTGGTGATCATATTCTAGATACTACTATTTCTGATCTTCAATATATTTAACTTGATTAATTTGGAAGGGGGCAGGGGCTAACACTAGATTTTTAAGTTAACCAATGATGTTATATGCATTCTGTAAAGTTTTTTATACATATATAGATGTATTAGATTATTTATTTACTTTTTTATTTACTTTAAAGTTTATTTAAAATTTAATTTCTGCATTAAAATTAATTCACAATGGCTCTACTAACGATAATAATCTACTATTTTCGATTGAATAATACAAAACGATGAATATTTGTATTATTTTTCCAGTCTTTTTAAATTTAATAAGTTTGAACAGTACTTTTATTGCTTTTTCATAAATTTAAATTTCTTTTCAACTCAAATATCGAAATTGTTTTAATAATTGTTCTTTTAAATGTTACAATTTTAGATATTTTTTTAGTATTATGTGAATAAAATAATATAACCTAAATAATTTAACAACTAATATAAATGTTAGGTAATTAATAATTTATTATTATACTTTCTTAAATAAAATGCAAGGTTATAAAAAAATATATTAAGTAGTTATATTATATTAATATATCAGTTGAAAAATATTACAATTTTGAATTTTATCTAACCTGGCTAGTCAGTTGTAAAATATCCAAATCCTTTGGGGCATCACTCGTAAAAGGTTTCTCTTAATACTAGGAATATTAATAAATACAATATTTTTAACTAATGATATTCACAAATCAAATATAGGAAACAATATGTTTACAAATTTACAATCAAATTTAATGAAGTTGCACAATTCATGCCCTTTCCATATAAATTTCAAAACTATAATTTGTATGATGTCAAAATATGATGATTTAAAATAATAAATATCCCCAATTGTTTTGTTTTTTTTATAACCAATAAAATAACTGGCCATCTGTAACAATGCTGTGTACAGTCTACAAATAATTTTCCGAACAATTTTTATTAAATTTTGTGACTTCTCATAGAATCCGCCCTGAAATATATTAAATTTGTTGCAACGAACCAATCTGTTTATATCTTTGTAGTGAATAAGAAAAAAAAACCTTATAACGTATAAATAAAAAAGATGTATTGTCATTAATAAATCTTAAATTCAAATGTAATATTAACAAAACTATAAGACTGAAGCATAATTTCAGGAAAAAATCTGTGATCCATTAAATTAAATATTAATTAACTCTAATGGCTACAATAGTATTAAATATTCCAAATTGTAAGGTGCCCGATACTAATTTTCAGAATTTTCCGCGATTCTATACAATTTGAAAATTATATTTTAGTTGCCATCTTAATATAATATTTTTCTAGTAATCTACTGCCCGATACCTATTTATGGAGGTGGTTGGTATGGAGTATTAAATTAATAAAATTGACTTCATAGGAAAAACTCACAGTCCTCGCGTAGAATTGTTGCATTTTTATAACTGTTATTTTATCTGAACGAAGGAGACTTTCTACATACCCCATTGAACTCTGATTTTGGATTTAATTCAAAACAATGGTATAAAATAATTCGTAAAAAAAACTTAAAAGTGTCTTTTTTAAAGACAATTTTAAAGTTTAACTATTGTAAAACTGAAGTGGGCTATAACATATTTCCCTCTATTAAAATATAAAGGAATAAAAATAATCAAATTTGGTTGATTCCATAGGATCATTATTGCCGTAGAGTGTATATTTTTGAGAACGAAACGATAACACCGGGTACCATAACTGCACTTGTCCCGATTGTCGCGGGTGTAGTAGGCACACAATTATTGAACATCTATGGTACTATAGACGCACGGAAAACCGCTTTCAATTGCATGTCTGAAACTCTCGTGACATTAATATTGATATAACGACACGCCTATAAAACGGCAAACAGGTGCATGGAGTGAGTGAGCTCCGTGTGCGTGCAAGGCGGGTGTTGAGTGCCTATTAGTAAACACACTTTGGAATTGTCAGAGGTAATAGCGAGGGCACACATCGCGAGATATCGTATTGATAATATTATATACCGACTCGACATCCGCCAAATCCAGTGATCGGCGTGCACATTAACGGCTGCACCGCCTATATTATAAAATGCGAATTTGCGATACAAGCGACCGGCATAATAATAAATTATGTGCGCCATACACCGACGCAATAACACACAATCTGTTACGGAAATTTAATATTATAATATTATAGTGTGGAGATTTGAAATATAATATTGTTATGTGCGCATAGAATAATAATAGAGATTTATAGAAACGTTAATTATATTACTGTACAGTGTACCTACAATAGTTTATTTTGTGATATCGTTTTGTACATCTAGAAGTGTACTGTACGACTTTAAAATTCTATTACTTTATGATTTTTTTACGATTGAAACGGTTTATAATATATCTTTAGTGGCTCGGCGCGGCGCAGTGCCTGACATCAATCACGCCACGTGGTTGAGAGTAAGCAACGGCTGCTGCTACTAGTACTTGGATGGGTGTTCAACCGGGTATTTAGTGCTCAAAAACCATGCCATAGGTACACGTGTTGCCAACCAACCTTACCGACCATACCAACCGTCCCGACCGTTACAACAGCAACCCCTACCAATAAGCTAATGGTCATAGTTGCCGGGCTCTAGACCAATAAAAAAAATAAATATATATATCTTTATGACTTTATATTTATCTGAGCTTTTCGGAATAATTTTTTACTAAAACAAGTAGGTACCTACTTGTTTGTAACTGAACTAAACAATTATACTAGCAGTTATTAAATAAAGATGTGTTAAATATAATAAAAATAAATTAGTAAATAATTTAGTAACAAAAAAAAAAGTATTAATATATTTAGTAATTTAGTAGGTATAGACATTGACCTATAGTCAACTGTCTACCTAGAATGACCACGTGTTTTCCCTAATTCGGCCACATACATTATTTTGAATATTACTATTAGAACTCGCTGTAATGTCGCTCACCAATGAGTGAAGACCAATCTTCGTTGCTTAATGGTTTCAGCTTCATTGTAATGTAATGTTGTATGGTGTTAAATTATTCATAAATGTTACTTCCGTCGTCGTTATCGATCGATCACTACCAAACAGTAAGTTTACGTTAATCTAATCTGATATAAGGCATATTCTAACAAATAGTGTGTTTGGTTGCCAACATTCCAGAAGCAGCTCATGTATGGGTCTGTTATTACACTGCATGAAAGGGATAACATTTTTATAGTTAAGTAAAAATTAAAAACAGTTTATGACTAAAAGCTAATAAAGAATACTTCTCAAGATACAGCAAGTATTAATGGTAACTCGTAAAAAAAATTTCCTGTGTAGTGTGTATGTACAGTGTACAGTGTGTGTGCGGTGCGTGCGTGCGTGGTGTATGTGTATTGACGTTTATTATGCCATTGTAGAATAATTGAAAATTTGTTTTTACTGGTTTGCTTGTTTATGCTTGGTCATGTTTGATGTGTATACCCACGGGATGTTAGTATACATTGAAGGGGGCCAGGATATAAACCGAATTATGATGGTGGTTCATAATAAACATGTATCCTGAGGGGTTTTTGGTAACCAAATATTCCTTTTTGATATTATATCGAACATACCTATTTAAAATAAAATAAATTATTGAATACAAAACATTTTGATTTGTTTATTATAGATATTAATTGTATTATTGTAATTATTGTTTAATACCAATTTGAAATTCTTATTACGTTATTTTGCAAATTCCATAAAATGCATTAAACTTGATTTCTAAAGAATAACAAATTATGCCAATTTTCTATGAAATGGTTTTGACTTTAAGATCACAAATTAATGATCTATTTAGGTTTTATTAATTTTGGAAACTGAATAAGCACGTAAATAGTTCAAAACAAATCAAAATTTTTTGAAAATGTTTTCGTGTTTAGAAAATATTAACATAAATAACCAGTGGACATTTCATGAATGTACGGTAATTTGTTTTAGCAGAGTTGCATTAAAAACCTAAATCAATTTTGTGCAAAACCGATTTTAACTAAAAATTTCTGTTTTTCCTTAATTTTTCTTTTGTTTTTCCCTGCGCTTTTGAAAACTTTTGGGAATTTTAAATTTTGACCTCCCGCACTCACCAACGCTTTACCGTCGAAAAAGATACTATTGAAGAAAATCAAAACAGTTTTAATGCTCTAAATGGTGACGACAGACACAAAAGTAAAAAAGAAATTTAAAAAAGAACACACATCATTGTAAAATCAATTCATTCAACGCATTCCGCTCAGAATTTAAAAATTTCAAACCATATGCAATAAATATAAAAATTTTCAAATCTTCGTTGGTTATAAAACCTAAATATGGTAAAAATATGTACCTATTATCAAACATTTTAAAACAATAATAAACCACTATATTCAAAGTAACTATTTTTGAAAATGAAATATTATATCTATTAATAACGACCAAACAACTATATACTCTAACATAAAACATCTAAAATTCTTAACAGTGGATATACACATAGTAGTCATAGTACTAAAATACTTCATCAAAACACTTAGTGTTAAACGCTCGAGGTCACTTGAAGAGGGTCCATACTACATATTTGTTTGTTATTACTTAGGTATTATCATTTAATAAACGATTGCAGGCGGCGTCGTGGAAGTATTGGAAAACTAGTTCCCAGGGCACAGTCGATTCAAATGGGAAAAAAAATACTTCTATAGACATTTTAAAGTTGTTTTCAATAAAAATGTATATCCTAGACTTAAGAGTTTATCATTTAAATGGTTTTCTCTTATAAATATTAAACATCTTGTAGATTGCATTGAGTTGGTTGTAAAAACACGATAAAAACTAAAATAATAATAATCGAATATCGTTAAAAAATTATTACTTTATTAACTTTAAAAGTTTTCAACACAAAATGTGATTTATCAGTTATTCATCAGTTAATGTATCCCACTTGTTTTATTTTTTTAAATACAGTTGATCGATCATCGTTTTTAAATTTTAAATTCTGTATTGTAATGTCTATTCAAGTAAACGAACAGTGCAAAATAATGGGACTTAGACGAGGAAAATATGTCGTACTTATATTGTTTATAACTTTTTAATTTATTTAAAAATAATTATTTTGATTATTGTTTATTCTTCAAATATAGGTACAAGGTAAGACTATTGAATAGGTATAAATTTTTTAAAAAACAATGAAGTTCTGAAGATTGTCTCAGAATCTAAAATGTAAATTGTATGAAGATATTTAAATGCCCTTTAATAGTTTATGAAAAAAAGACTGATTTTTCTAAAGAGAAAATAAAACATATAAAACCATAAACTTGACTTCATTCTTGAAAATAGTGACCTAGTAACTTAGTAACTATTGCTTTTTTTAGAGTATTTTATTTTCGACATTTTTAACTATTGTTTTCGTTGACAGCGTAATGCTGTGACAACAGCCATAACATATAATACATACAGTAGTAGGTACATTACTTAAGGCCACATAATTAAATGTATCATGTACTTACTTTATTGCCATTGACGTATTAGTAACGCTAAAAGAATATTCTGCAACTTTAGGAATGACTTTTACTTTTTTCCTAAGCCACACGTTTTAAAAACATATTGTACAATCATATCAATTATTTAGTTAAAAAAGTATCAGACATTATTATGAACTCAAAAAATAGACAAATTTATAATGAATGACGACTAGTAAGGTGAATATTTTTATACGAATTTAAATAAACGAAATTACATGTTTCAGAACATTAATTTAAAACCAATATATTCCTCATTTCATTACGGATTAAAAATTACATTTTTTGATGGTACATTTTTTGTAATGTAAACTACAAACTATAAGCGTGTATAAATGAAAAGTGTTTGATTTATGACGATAAACATGTATGGTATATATTGTATGAAATCAGATTAGATTAAATTTATAACTATTATAACATCTCGTATATTACATATATAACATATTGGGTATAAAATAAATTCAGTTATTAAAATGTTGTTATGTTAATATTATGTTATATAATTATATTTATATAATAAAAATATTGATGTTAACCAGACTGTAAATTGAAAAATTCGGTTCTTATGCCAAGATTGTATAATTTATCTACTTTTTAAGATATCTATAAACCATACAAAATCACGAGGTAACGATGCCATAGGTTTAACTGAAGTATAAATAATTTTTTATTTACTGGAGTTACTCTTTGTTGCCAAGTTTTAGTTTAACCATTAGTTGTAGCTAAACGAGAATACAAAATTTATTTAAAAAATTTTTCACGTTGGCAGATTAGTAAATAATAAAACATTACATAAATAAACAATAATAATAATTTAAAAATATATGTACTATAATTTTAATATACAACTTATAGTTAAAGAGAAACAAAATTAAGATTAGAATCTAAGATAAGAAAAAGTTGAAATATTAATATATGATTTGTTATAAAACAAATTAAAATGATCTCCAGAATTGTTTTCGTAATTCGTAGATGATAATGTTAGTCCAAATGAATCTTAAATTTAAAAAAAAAATGTAACAATTGGTAATCAGCAAAAACCTTACTTGCCAAACATTTTTATTTAAACTTCCATAAAATATAAATTATAATACAAAACTTCAATATAATAATAATAACTTTATTTATTTACAAGTTTCAAAAATATCTTTGAAAAAATAATATAAATGCTTGTATCCAAAAGCCTAAGTTTTTTGAGGGGAGAACCGTTCTTATCAAATAACTGTTTGCATATTTATCTGTATTAGCACGTTCAATATTAACTTAAATTAATATATATGATTATTACTAATATAAATAATTAATGAGATAAGACAACGTAAATAAATTACAATAGGTTGGTATAATGGATTGTTGATAATAATTCATAAAGAAAGTCTTACCTATCTTACTACTTACTAGTGCATACAACATGCTTTTTATATAGATTTAGTAGTATTGTTTAAACATTTCATCCATATCATGTTATTGGTATGTATGTGTTAGAAAATCGTTATTATAATTAAAGTTGTAAGTGACCAAACATCACTTACCACAAATTTAACCAAGCAGAAACAATTCATATGGTGACAGATTATTATAGCTGTCTAGTATTAATTATAATTATACTAGTAAAGTTTATTTTATATCAATAAAGACGTTTGTGATAATTTTCTTTTGTTGTATGGAAATTGTAATTTTTAATGTTATAATAAAACCAAAAACGTTCTTAAGTAGTTTATATATATTTATAGGTCGTTAAATTTAGTGTTTAGAGAGAAGACAACTTTAAAATTTTACAATATTGAACAAATTTTTTTTTATAAATATATAGTTGCCCTTGCCCTACTATATAAATGATTGTACACACAAATAAATTATTTGTTAGTTACAATCCTTATTTATCTAGCGTTCAAGTAAATTGTACCAAGTATGTAGTAACATAACAGTTTTTGAGATTTTTTTTGATAGTTTTGTTTGTACACATTATTAGCCAGTGTAAGGATTAGAATGAAATGAGTGCCTGAATAAACTAAAATGTTCATATTTTTCAATTAAAGTTTTGTATTGGTCATCATAGTTTTTAATTTAAATTGGTCCAAATTTAAATATATTTTTCAGCGCGTGAAGATAAAGTTAAGAAAATTGCAAAATATATTCATAGGTACAAATAATACAATCGACAGTTTTCACAGTTTTTTAAATCTTAAAGTTAGTCAATGAGATCATTCATAAATCGCTTTAATTTTAAATAAAATACACCATTTTGTTCAAATGTGTCTGTAGTTGTAACTAAAACGAAATTTCCTCCACTTTCTTTTATCTACCAGTCACGTGGCATAGAGAGCTGTATAAATATATATATATAGAAGTTACTGGATTATCCAACCTAGAACACATACTCGATGCCCAATGGCCATTGTCAGGGCGGAGTGGCCCACCGGGATACCGGGAAAAATCCCGGTGGCCTGGAAGCCAAATGGCCCGTTTACCTAAAGTATAGATAATAATAATGTAGAGTAATGAAAAAATTTATTTATCTATATATATACGAAGACGAAATCAAATTTAATTATAAGTATACCGTATCTAATATACGCACGTATATACCCACTTCAGTTCAGTTCACACTATCTATTTTTATAACTTTCGCTGTAGCCTTCTATGTCTTCGACACGGAGTATTATGTCTATATTATATTATATCTGTGGTCTACGACAATATCTTATCGGTTTATCGCCTCGCTATACTATCGAATCAAATGTACATTACTATATTTTTTCGTTATTTTGTCATTAGATAAAATACGTTGCGAGTGGTAACTACATTTATATTTCATACGTATTAAAAAGTTTTGTTTTTAAATATTATATTCATTTCAACCTAAAATATTTCTCATCAAAATGAGCGATAATAAGAAAAGAAAAGGTGGCGCTGAAAGAGAGAGGGAAAAAAGTAAAAAGTTATTGATGTTAAGTGGAAAACAATGTATGAGATTAGATTCATATTTTGGTAAAAGAAATCCAGTTACACTTTCAACGGATTCGGAAAATATCTCTGATCATAATGATTTATCATTTGAAACGGATCATACTTCCCAAGGTAAGCTTATCAAATAAAATTATTTTTTTATATAGGTACCATATAAGTTATAAATTATTTAATAAATTTTAAGTTATAACAAAAAAAGTAAAAAGTTTACCCCTTGACCACCCTTTTTTTTATTTAACAGATATTAACGAGTTTACTAACGATGAAAAAATATTAAATTCCGAAAATAGTAGTTCTGCTCTAATGCAACTTCAACATGACACTCCGGTTATCAATCCAGAAAAAAACGTAGAATTAAACAAATTTAAGAAACCAAATTCTCATAATTTAAAGTACTTTTTTCAAATTCATCCGGTACAACCGTCTGATGATTCAATTTTACCATTTTCGAGTAAAAAGGTATTTTTTCGTAACAACAAATTAAATAGGAATTGGTGTACATACAATGAGCATTCAAAACAAATATTTTGTTCCGTTTGTTTGGCTTTTTCGACTGACAGTAATGCATTTACTAATGGTATGAGTGACTGGAAACATGTTTACCAGCGTATTTCAGAACACGAGGCAAGTAAATGTCATATGCAATGCTCTGAAGCTTATTTTATGCATGTTCAACAAAAAAATATTGAAAATTTATTATTAGTTGACCAAAAAAGAATACAAAGAGAAGAAGTTAAGAAAAATAGGGCAGTACTTGAGAGAATTATTGAAGTTATCAAGGTTATTGGAAAACGTGGTTTAAGTATACGAGGTAAAAATAATGAAGCTGCTTATTTACTCAATGACCCTATCTTAGATCATGGCAATTTCCTTGAAATGATTATATTATTAAGTAAATATGACGCTGTTTTAAATGAACATTTGAATAAAATTATAAATACGAGCGAAAAAATGCATAAACGTGGATCTCAAGGGCGTGGAAGTTTTGTTACTCTTTTAAGTCACTATTCAATAGATAATGTAGTTACATCAATCTCTTCATTAATAAAGTCTACTATTTCAAATCAAATAAAACAATCAGATATGTTTTCTGTTTTGATTGATACTACCCAGGATATCTCGGTGATGGACCAGTGTTCAATTGTACTAAGGTACGTAATAAATGGAGAAATAAATGAAAAATTAGTCGCTGTTAAGTGCTGTACTGATTCTACAGGGGAAGGTATGATGAAGTTATTACAATCTGCATTATTTTCATTAGACATAAACATTACTCGTTGTATTGGGAATGCTACAGATGGTGCAGCTAATATGCAAGGCATGTATAAAGGTTTTACGTCTTGGCTTAGCAAAACAGCGCCCGAACAAGTTCATGTTTGGTGCTATAGCCACGTTTTAAACCTGGTAATATGTGACGCTACAAAAAACCCAGTTAAAGTAGCAACGTTCTTTTCTATCATTAATTCATGTGCCGTATTTTTTAAAGAATCATACCAGCGTATGAATATTTGGAAGTCAATAAGTAATAATCATCACGATAATATTCGAAATAAACGTCTTCAAATCATCGGAGAAACGAGATGGACCGCAAAGCAAACAGCCCTTAACAGAATTTTTGGTACTTATGATAAATTTGACGATGCTTTGTATACAGAGTTGATTATTTGTCTATCTAAAATATCTAATAATGAAGGTTTTAAGCCCGATATTCGATCTAAAGCTAACTGTTTATTGTCATCATTATTGAAGTATGAAAATATCCTCATTGCACATATGTTTATGAAAATATTTTCTATAACAGGTCCCTTATCAAGATACTTGCAAACAAGTGGCTTAGATTTATTAAAATGTCAACAAATGGTCGAAGGCACTTTAAAACAAATAGAAAAACTCCAACGAGATATGGAAAATATAAAAATAACATGTGATAAGTTTATAGAAAAGGCTCAACGAATTATTGATTTAGAAATTGAAAATACTGAAGATGAAAAAAATAAGAAAGATTTAGAAATGTGTGATATTCAAGATCAGTTTGAAAATAAACGTATTCAAAGAAAGAAAAGGATGTCTACTTATGAAACGGAAGATGAACCAATAATTAATGCTGCAAAAAAATTTGAAGTTGAAGTTTATAATAAAGTATTTGATGCTATTATACGAAGTATGACTTCAAGGTTTATTAAAAATAATACATTATACTTTGATCTTTCTCTATTATCGCCAAACAATTTTGAATCATTCAAAAATGGAATGCCGAGTGGTGCATTATCTACATTATCTTTGAAACTTAAACCATTTATTGAATGTAACAATGATGTTGAACAAATTAAAAGCAGTTTATGTGAAGAATTATTACATTTTTCTAGCTCATGGGAATTTTTAAAAAAATCAGTAAATGACGAATATAATATGATATATTGTGAAGATAGTGAAAATTCTGATGACAAAGAAGATTCAAATTCATGTAAAATAAAGCCATGCAG
>JANEHU010002881.1:0-12820 GCA_027563435.1 Nasonovia ribisnigri | reverse complement strand
GGGTCTATTAATTGGTTCAATTTATTTAATTGTAAATTTAATATTAATGATAATTTAGACACTTTTTACTCCCATATTCAATATGCAATAACAAGTTTTGTTCCAAAAGTCCGAAGACACAAGTTATCTTACCCTGCTTGGTTTAGTAAAGAACTAAAAATGTTAATTAAAAAAAAAAAATATGCACACCATATTTTCAAAATCTTAAAAACTCCCACAAGATGTAATCTTGTGTAAACTCTAATTTTTCAAATATTCGTAACAAATGTAAAACTACTAGATATCGTGATTATAATTTATTTATTAATAAAACTCAAAGTTTAATTAAAGTCAACCCTAAATTATTTTGGAACTTTTATAATTTACAGAAATCTACTAAGCAGTTACCTGCTTCCATGTCTTATAATAATGTTGAAGCTAATACTGGGATTGATATTGTTAACTTATTTAAGCAACACTTTTCTAATGTCTATAAATTAAATAATTCAATTATTTACGAAGTTAATAGTAATTATAATATTTCTGGAAACTCTTTACTTTCTATAAATTCAATAAATATTCCTCTTATGGAGGTGTTTAATGAATTATGGTCCATAAAACTGAATCACTCCACAGGTCCTGATAATATTTCCCCCAAATTTCTTAAAGAAACAGCATTTATTTTGTCACCAATTATAACCTTTTTATTTAATACGTCAATACAAACGGGTATATTTCCCAACACATGGAAATATTCTTTCATCTCACCTATATATAAAAAAGGAGATAAATCTCTAGTCACTAATTATCGTCCAATCTCTAAGATTTCTATACTTCCTAAAATATTTTCTAAACTTGTTAACAAAATTATTTTTCCCCTTTGTGATCATATTCTTATTAATGAACAACATGGCTTTCGTCCTAAGCGTTCAACAGTTAATAATTTATGTTTATTTAAACAATCAATTTTAGATTCATTTGTAGATAAAGCTCAAATAGACGTAATCTATACGGATTTTGAAAAGGCATTCGATAGGGTTAACCATTCTTTACTAATTTACAAACTAAAACTAAATGGGTTTAGTGATCCTTTACTTTCCTGGTTTAAATCATTCTTAATAAATCGTATACAAGTTGTTAAATATGAAAATTTTATATCTAATTCAATAAATGTATTATCAGGTGTTCCTCAAGGTGACCACCTATCTCCTTACTTATCTCCTATATCTTTACTTTTTTGTTTTTTCATTAACGATATTAATAAAGTTCTAAATTACTCAAAATGTCTATTATTTGCTGATGACACTAAAATATTTAAAAAAATAAAGTGTATTGATGATTCATTGGAACTTCAAGCCGACTTAGATAATATTTATAAATGGTGTATCTATAATGGAATGTCCTTAACCTTTAGTTAGGTATGTAATACAAATGTACGTAACTTAGTATGTGGGGTGTTTTTATTGTTCGATATAATAAGACGTAATTTAAATTATTTTAGGGTCACAGAAACATATCAACAATAATCTGATCAGTTAAATAACAGTTAGTAAACAAACCATTCAAAAATAACTTGTCTTTTATGTAATATATTTATTTGTGTATCATGGTTTTTACAAGTTTAAAATATTTAAATTTATATAAACTAATAATAAAATTGAACTGCTAAATTAATAGCTCTGATAATTTATTATACCAAATTAAATACAAATTATAACTGTTTTAGATTAAATAATAAAATGATCCTTTTTATAACAAAACAAAATAAAATAATACATATCCTTTTCAACAAAATAAAATAAATAATAATACTTTTCAAAATAAAATAAAAATCAAACAGTATCACTAGAATCGTTACCAGATTTTTCTTCTTCCAAACATGATTCACAAATCAATTTCATGTGGTTTTGGCACATAAAATTATTACACTTATAGCACGAACATTTAGTTATTTTATCTTTGTTTCTCGGACATACTATACACCTTCCAGATGAGCGGTTTTGTGATGAAGATTGTTTCAATTTTTCCACCGGGAGATTAGCATATTTTGCTGCTTCTAAACGTAAACTTCTAGGGACGGTTTTGGTTGTAACTCTTTTTGAAACTTGTAGCTTTAGCAAATCTAGTCCCAACCCTCTTAGAAAAAGTCTTCGAACAGTTTTTGTTTCTGGATTGTTTGATACGAAAATGACTTGCGAGTTTATTCCTGCGATATCTAATATTCTAAAAAAAATTACTAATGGCCATCGTTTACATCTTCTTCCTACAGTATAAGTTCCACACATCTTGTCTACTGTATCAACACCTCCCTTAGTGGTATTATAAAACGAAATGATTTCAGGTTTTTTCGCATCACCGGTTGTAGAATCAATATCATTTGAATTTGAATGCATTGTTGAAATCAAAACTACGTTCTTGCCTTTTTTCGGGACGTACGATAGTGCAGTTATTTGGTTATTATACGCAAATATAGTACTATATAGAATTCTTTTTTTTATGTCAATCAATTCAGGGGGAAGTTGAGGTTTATTTTTCGTAAAGTACCGACTAAAGTTAGTTTTTTTTGTAAAAGCTCTTCTGCAAGAGGTATATTTGTGAACCAGTTGTCAAGTGTTATATTTCTACCTGTATTTTCAATTGATTCTGTTAGTCTATGAACAACATCTTTGGCAGCATTCGACAGCTCATAGGGTCCTACAGGCTGTTTTCCCGCATATATTTCCATTGACAATACATACCAAGTTCGAGCATCGCATAAAGTCTGAATTTTTATGCCATATTTTGCTGGCTTGCTTGGTATATATTGTCTAAAAGGACATTTACCTCTGAAAGCAACTAGTTGCTCATCAATTGTTGAATATTCTGAAATTGTGTAAGCATTTTGACAATTTTGAACAAATATTGTAAACAGTTCTCTAACTGGTGCTAATTTATCGAGCTCTTTACGTTGAGCACGATCGTTTATGTCATCGAATCGCAAGCAACGCATTAGAAATAAAAATCTGTCCATTGACATGGTAGCATGAAAAATATCTATCCCAGTACCATCAACAGCCCAAAGGTCAACTAAATTTTCCTTGCTGGCACGAAATGAACCAGCTATGATTAGTAAACCAATAACTGCTTGGATTTCGACAACGTCAGTTAGTCGACATAAACTTTTATTTTTATATTTATATTGTACCTTCCTTATATAAATATTAGTGCAATCAGTTATTAAATTTAAAATTACATCATTTACTAGCAAATTAAAACAGTCTAATGGAGATTTCATTTGTTTGGCAATGAATTTAGGACCAGGCAAATGGATAACAATATTTTGAACTCTTGTTCGGACATTTTTAGTAATGACAGATTTTCTCCACTTAGTTTTTTTGTCCTTGCCTATCATAAATTGTTCGTCGTCCTCATCATCAGACGAAGTCGACTTTTCGGTATCCGAAATATCAGAAGGTTCGGTATCACTATTTCTATACGCAGGTTCGCAAATATCTGATTCACTGTTCGATGAGTCATCAAAAATATTACAATCGTCATTACTTACCTCTTGCAAAAGCTGCCTTATTTTCTCTAGTTCCTTTTCAGATGTCATACTAGTAAATTTCTTATAATATCTATCACTGTTAAAATACTTCTAAGTACTATTATAAACGAAATAAAAATAACTAAAAAAAAAAATTAATCGTAATAATTTTTGGAATTAAATACGTATGTGGGGTATTGAGAACACCCTAAGCTGATAATAATGTTATCATAACTTATTTATCTTTAAAAATTATGATTTAATGATAGTCTTATATAATAAAATGCTAATAACGCTATAAGATCCGCGGGGGGCGCTGACGGCACTCCGCGTTTCTTCCATGACGACAATCGTAATACTTCTCGCGCGTTAGCTATTTATTTTCACGTCGCCGCTCGCTTATCTCCCTCGATTTTCGTTATTTTCGTTATCGATTGACGTGAATATTTTCGAATATTACTTTTCCCGAGTTATATTCCGTACGTATTCCTTTAATAAAAAACTGCGTATGCGATTTGTTCATTTATGGCATATGGCATTTATTATTATTATTATTATTATTCATCTTCGATATTTCCGTGTGTAATAAAATATAACGCAAAATTGAGAAACGGTTCGAGTGTTCGAGATTCAAAAATTCAAAAAAACTGTTTTTACAACTACATAATAATTGTTTTTATATCAGCGTTTTAAACCTATCTTCTTAAATGTCGTGTTCGCTTAAATAAATTATCATGCATTTTAATTTTATTGTTGTTATATTAAGTAAATTAATTCGATTCCGGACGTTGTGGAAGTTGCAATTAATCAGCATTTCAACAATATTAAAAATGTAAGTAGTTAAAATGCACGGATTGAATAGACATTTTTCACGAGTATTGCAGTACATTAACTATTATAGCTAAGAGTTTTAGTAGGAGGTTGGTGTGTCAATGTCGTTTATGAATTACTTCAATTCATACCTCATACCTGTACTAACCTTTACATTGGCTTACACATATTTTTTTTTTTATTTCAGCAATATTTTTTCAAAACAAGAAAAAGAAAACTACATATATATATATAGTATTATAATAAATTAATTAAATGGTGTAGTTATGCTTAAAATATTTTTTATATTATGTCGTTGGCATGCAAAAATGTATTATACATATTAGAATTTAAACTTCATTGTATTTAAAATGCATGTAGGAAAAAATGTAGTAATTAATGAGTACATTTTGAAAATTACATTTTTTTTTTTACTTTAGTAGTACGACCATACATGTTGTCTTCAGTATTATTCAATAACCCATATGTGAAACGCAAAATTCAGAAACGGTTCAAGTGCTCGAGATTCAAATCTGTTTTTTTGCATTTTTTTTTTTCAAAATTTTTTCTTGGCATTACTACTAAATAATAATTGTTTTTATTTATAATATATGAATATAATTTTTTTATTTTTTTATTTTTTTATTTATCACTGTTTTAAACATATCTTTCTAAAACGTTATTATTATATTTGCTTTAATAAATTGTAAATGTTACTATTACTATTATATGCATATACATATTATAATATATCCTTAGCAATGTAATAATTGTTTAATTTAATAATAATAATAATTTAAAAATTAACCTACCTAGGCAAATGTAATGTACAAAAAATATAGGTACATTACACTGTTATGATAATGTACATACATTCATTATAATTATTTAAAATATGTATATCAATTATATTAAAAATATACATAATATATATATATTATATATAAGTAGTTTGAATGCACGAATTGGATAGACATTTTGCAGTATATTTATTTAAAAGCTAAGAGTTTTAATAAGAGCTTGGTGTGTCGTTTGTTAAGACAATGTCGTTACACACATAACAATGTAAGTACATGTAAAAAGACTACAATATATAAATTCAATAAATTTAAATTTCTTAAAACATACATATAAAGTTATCCTAATATATATATTATACCTATATAATATGTATTACCAAGTTTAATTACTGCAATTCACACCATATACTTTTGTATATAGGTACTAACCTTTACACTTGCTTACACATATTAATATTATTGTTTGAGATATTTCAAACAACTTTCAAAAAAACTACATATACATGTGTGAATAATATATTATTATACATATATGCAAAAATAATTTCAATTTTAATTGTATTTTAATGTGTGTTGTATTAAAATATTATTGAGTTTAATGTGTGTTATATTCAAATATTAATAAAATTAATTGATACCCATGTTTAGTAACTATACTTGAAAAGTTTCATTTTTTTTTCTTACTTATTTTATTGCAATACCTTTAGGCTACCGTTACCATCAATAAGCCATTGGTTAACAATTAATGTTGTCTTCAGTATTATTCATTAACCAATAGTACCAGCAGTAATTTGTTCGAGCCTATGCATTCCAGTTTAAAGGAGAGGTGTGCAAACTTATACTTATGACAACATGTGTTACATATATGTTGTTGAAATATAAGTTTGGTTAGGTTATGTATAAAAAAAAAAAACACTTATAAATAATTGTTGTTTTATATATATTTAATATTCATTCTGGAAATAAATACAAAAACAAATTAGAATTAGAAAATAAAAAGAACTTAAAAAATAATACATAGGAACTGTTTATAGCTTACCACCTTCTGCAAAGCGGTCCTCTTATAAACAATTTATTTAACAACATTTATAACAAACATGTATGTCACATATTACATATATATATAAATGTTTTTAATATTACTCACTTCCATATTCATGGTGGCCAAATTTTTCGTCATTGACGAAACTGCACTCGGGCCTCGGACATGGCCCGAGTGCTGGCGCGGGGCCTGCCCCCAACTCACGCCGTTCCCCAATACCGGGGGGGCCGAGCCCCGTTTGTTTTCCCCGTTGCGACGCAGGGTAGCGGACCGGTCTCGCTTCCTGGAGGGGGACCGGTCTCTCCGACGACGGGGGGACCGGTCTCGCTGGCGGCGACAGGGGGACCGGTCTCTCCGAAGACGGGGGGACCGGTCTCGCTGGCGGCGACAGGGGGACCGGTCTCTCCGACGACGGGGGGACCGGTCTCGCTGGCGGCGAGGGGATGAGCCCCCATTTACTTTTGGTTTCCTGCCTGCATAATAAATAATATTTTAGATGCATTGCTTACGATCACATATACAATATATACACAAAATACACTTACATTGGCGGGCCAGGTGGCCAGCTTTTCTGCAATTGTAGCACTCTGGGAAAGAAAAGTGGACAACATTACTATATTTAACATTGTATACATACGTCATGACAATTTACAACATTTATACATACTTTTAGGTGCTACAAGAGTTGATTGTTTGGTGACGGGGCTTGCAGCCACCGTCACCGTACAATTTGTGAATTGAAACATTCTACAACGAAAAATTAACATTAGTAAAGTTGTCAAAAAAAACAAAAAAAAGTAAAAAATATAAAAAAGTTACGTGTACTCACTTCGGCTGGTCGATGGTAAATAAATATAGAATTGATTCCTCCGTTTAGTTTTGCCTTGCATTTTAGGTATTCACCGATGTTATTAATTGGTATTCACCGATGTTATTGGTCTGTCAAATCCGTTGACCATCGACCAAAAGCTTATATTTTTTTAATAATTGAAAAAAAATTAAATTAGGTATGTAACATTTGGTTATACTGCTGACATGTGGTCGCGGGGTAGAGGGCGAAAAGCGTAATGGACCTGGGTCGGCTCTCCGCTCCGACTTCGGGCGACTTTCTTCGACGAGCGACCGTGCAAGTCGTTTGTTTTTACGTAATACAAATTAATTACACATACTGTACAAATTTGCACTATTTTTTTTTCTCACCTATTTTTTCCTACCTTTTTTTTTTTACTACGTTTGTCGTTCTGTAGAGTAGTGAGTACTATTTTTTTTATTATTTAAAAGAATAATTTTTCACCCTGTGTACTTATAAATCATTACAGTCACCCAATTATTAAATTACGCCTAATTTAAAAAGCGACATGCATTGTTTCCCGAGCGTGCTCCCTCAAAATCCAAACTTGGTATCTCGAAAGTTTCGATTTTTTTATTTGCATTTCAATGTGCTCTATTATTTCTACATTCTTTCTCGAGATAATCGGTCGGTAGTTGTTGATATACATTTTCGTTACGTACGTCGCGCTTTTTCAACAATATATTTTTTTGGATTCTCTTCTTACGCTTTGGTTTTGTAAGTCTGGAAAATTTCTTAAACATTGTTTTCCGTGTATATTATGTGTACCATTATTAGACGTGTACAGTGTACACACTTTTTCTAAATATAACACAAAACTCTTGGAATTCCAGTGTTGCCGTATAATCGGCCACAGATAAGTAATAACATAATAACGATATAACGAAGCCCAGTGTCGTGTATGCGTAAAAGATACATGTTCTTACGCATATTATTCATTATTTTTTTATCTTACATATTTTTTTTTTAATAATAAAAATACAGATGTTATTATAATAACATAATATAAATTATTAATTACGTTTACAATATGATGCTATTATCCATTATTTTCTTTAAAATGTCTAAGTTTAGGCACATCACCATGGTGGTTAGATTGTGTGTGATCTGCGGAAACGTCGGTGGTGTTGATGGAGTTTCGTTGCACAGGTAACAATAAATTTATTAACAACTCATACTGGACTTACACTAAAAGTACTCATAATTTAATGGTTAAATTAGGTTTCCAGCGAATGACCGCCGGAGACGTCAATGGGTGTTGTTTGTCGAAAACTGTGGTATAAATGCACAACAGATTTTGGCCAATTCAAAAGTGTGCTCGAGACATTTTGTACTAGGTCGTGATTATGAAGGAGAAATACAACATCGTCGTCGTTTGTTCTCAAGTGCGGTGCCGTCTTTAGTGAGTATATCATGACTATTTTTAATAGGTATTCCAATGACCCTGTTACAGTACTACACCAAACCACACATAAACATGACTTAGACTGTAGCAATTGTATTAAGTTAATTATTATTATTTTCTTTTAATAACTTATGAATTGATTTAATTTAACAATAAGTTTTTCTCAAATCACAAGGCACTTATTGCAGCAAAAATATTACATAATATCATACGGTGTCATTTATTTATTAACATATAATGTCATGCTTATAGACACAATTAATTAAATTACTTTACATTGAAATACCAATTGTTCAATTCATATTACATAATAATAATAATAATAATAATTTAATTTAACTAATCATAATAATACTTTTGTTCTTTTTACACTTCCATTTCTACACCACCTTTATGTGTACTTTAAATGTATTGTTTTCATTATTATCAGAAGGGATATATTCTCTAGGCTACAATTTATTTTTAATTATGTATAAATAATTATTTACATTATTAGGTACAGCTATAATTATTCAACAATTG
This sequence comes from Nasonovia ribisnigri, assembly GCA_027563435.1. Taxonomy (NCBI): domain Eukaryota; kingdom Metazoa; phylum Arthropoda; class Insecta; order Hemiptera; family Aphididae; genus Nasonovia; species Nasonovia ribisnigri. Next base: position 3,889 of record JANEHU010002881.1, on the reverse strand, counting down.
TTGCTATCAACCTTTATTTGGTCTGCAGTGCAATTCACTATAACATGTAGTTTAAATGTTACTGACTAATTGATTATAATATGATCTTCGCAATGTTTTTTATGGTTTTTTTTTTTTTTTTTTAAATGCGCTATACTTATTACATTACCTATCGGTGAGCTGATTTTTATATGTTTATATCAAGTAAAAAGGTTATTGATATGCAGTCAATCATTATTATAACATATTGATATGCAGTCAATCATTATTATAACACATGCAACACATATTTAAGCTTATAATGTTTGATTTGAGATTGTTATTATACACACATTACAACCGACTTCCTTTAATGCTATAGGTAGTTCAACCAGTCCTTGAGATTGCGGCACCAGATGGTGAGCTGGAAGCGGACGTGGCAATCCCCGGTAACGACGGGATGGTGATAGAAGTTGATGAAGTCCAAGTGGAAGTGGTAATGATGGACCTAGCTGAAGAGGAATTGCTACAAGAGGAAGTGGTACAAGATGACATTGAGTATGTGGATTTACTTCCTGCTGACGCAGAGGCAGAATTTGAATTCAGGGATGCACTTGACGTTTTGCTACCAGACGTCAATGAAGAAGTTAGTAAATGCATCTTATTAAAATTAAAATAAACATTTATAACATTATATATTCTTAATGAATATGCATTATAATTTCAGTTTGTACCGATACCTCCTGTTGTACCGAGAGCACGTGCACCCATGAGAGACCGTCCGGCTGGCATTCAACACGAACTTCCAGAACGACATGACTTAGGACCATTGAATGTTGTCTGCCGGCACTGTGGTGCCCGCCATTTCTCCTGCGAGCGTACTACAATGGGTCATTTTTCTACGTGTTGCAATAATGGTCAAATGGCTGTTACAGGAGACCGTGTTTTGCGTCCTCCACCAGAGTTATTAATTCGTTTGTTGGTTGATGATTCGCAGGTAGCAAAACACTTTCGTAAAGAAATCCGCCGGTACAACAACACTCTGGCATTTGCGTCTTTCTCCACTGATCTGAGCCCAAGACGTTTGCCTGGTCAGGGACCAAGGGTATTCTCCGTTCACGGGCAGGTGTATCGTAAGATTAGTAATGATGTTGTCAGAAATGAACTTATGCAACCAAGGTATTGTGAGTTGTATTTTATTGAATCCGGGGCAGCAAATCAGATTCGCATGGCACAACAGCCACGTGAACAACCACTATTGGAGAACTTGCTTTCAGACTTGGACAACCTGTTACGGCGAATCAATCCATTTGCTGTGGCTTTCGAGTAATATACATTACTTTAAACTATTAACATATACATGTTAAATATAAAATGTGTACATCACACTCATTAACAAACTATATTTGTAATCAAATAAAAATATTAATTTAAGATTTAGTGTGTTGAACACACATTACATTAATATAGGTATTGCACTCTTATGTATTTCTACTATATGATACAACAAAAAACTTTGGTTTACAATGCATTGAATTACACATTCGTTTAGACATTTTTGTTTAAATATTTATAGTTAACATTTTAATTACAAAGTACTCAATCATTGAAAAACCTATTCTAAGTCTATTCGATACACAGCTCCTTACAATTTCATATTCATTATACTATAAATATATCATGTACATTTCCATTGCAGTGTAAATTTTACCAAAGACACTTTTACATAATACTCCTATGCAAAATTGTATTTCATAGTTTACATTGTTTGTGCTTAGTAATATATCTTTAACAATATCAGTACATGGAATATACTGTGCTGTAATATTTATCGGGCCACACTTTCATATGGATAACATTTACTCTTTATTCATATACTATACATACATGTAGATATATTATGTGGTTTTACAAAACCAATACAATTAGTATGATGTTGAGTGCATTGAATACACATTACATTGATATAGGTATTGCACTTTTATGTATGATTTATAATATATTCGTATAAACAGTAGTGCTACATTTTTTATTTAAATATCTATAGTTTAGATTGTGATTACTACTCACTCATTAAAAGACCTATTTCAAGAGTAAACGTTGAGATTAAACTTCAACTATACTATATTCACTATACTATAAATATATATCATGTATATATATTGATTTTACTCTTATTGTTTATATTTCCATTGCAGTGTGTAGTGTACTAAACGACACTTTTATTTAATACTTCTATGCAAAATTGAATTTCATAGTTTATACAGTATGTGTGCTTAGTAATATGCCTTTAACAGTATCAATACATTTCCGAATTACATAAAATATACTGTGCTATAATATTTACTAGGTTGCACTTGCCTACGGATAACAATTATACTTCATCCTTCTAATGTACACACATGTGTATCTATCATGTGGCTTTAATAATAACACAATATTATTTTCTTACAGAAACATGCGACAGGTATGGCAAAGGGAACAAGATGCTGCTGCTGCCAATCCTATGTTGCAACCAAAAAGGGTGACCATGCACATCGTCGCCGACCCGAACACTGACCCACGGCGATACAATCAACCAGCTGCTCATGTGAACGAGGTAGCAGTTGTCTTTGTTGGTGAAGATGGTCTACCACCAGGGAACCTCGATCTGGTCATCTACGACTCGAACCCAGTTGACCCAAATCGCCGGATGCAAAGCATATCAGCTGGCTCACCTCATGCAGATCCAATGCTGTATCCAATGTTCTTCCCACACGGAGAAACTGGCTGGCATTACAACCTGCGACAAGAGGGCGTCCGCCGGAACGAAGTGCGTCTTCGGAACTCTAGCAAAGAGTTTGCTTCTTCTAGGCTGGCCATCAGATACACCGGAACCAACAGCAATGGGAATGAAGGTCATACATTTAGTTTAATACACGCAGGTGGTTTTTTATTACAGCAGTACATATGTGATCAGTACGTTCGCGTGGAAGCGAACAATCTACGTTACCTCAGAGACAACCAGAAAGCACTCTTCGCTGACGCCTATCAAGGCCTTCTGGACCATATTAACCAACAGCTCCGCCTAGACGAAATAGATCCGGTCGGCCGCAGGACAATTCTGCCTTCAACGTTTCTAGGTGGCCCTCGGTACATGAAACAATGTTACCACGACGCAATGTCCATTGTGCGTAAGTATGGAAAGCCTGACTTATTCATAACATTTACCTGTAACCCTAGGTGGCCAGAGATAGTAGATAACATTCCGGGTTGGTTGAAGGCGACCGACAGGCCTGATTTGGTGGCGAGGGTCTTTCACGCAAAACTGAAGGAGCTAATGCGTGACATTACGGTTAATAAGGTGTTTGGTAATGTAGATGCTTATGTTTACACCATTGAATTTCAGAAACGTGGTCTTCCACACGCACATATACTCATCATCTTAGACGAGTACAGCAAGTTACTCACTGCCAACGACGTCGACAATGTTGTGTGTGCCTACTTGCCTGACCCAGCATCCGAAAGGCGCCTATTTGACAGTGTGAAATCGCACATGATTCATGGTCCGTGTGGACCACTCAACCGCAACAGTCCGTGTATGTCGGACAACAGTTGTACGAAGAGATATCCCAAAGAATACAACGAGGAGACTGTATGCATTTCTGATGGTGGCTACCCGACTTATCATAGACCGAACAATGGACGTGTGGTCAACATCAGAGGTCATCCTGTCGGCAATGAGTTTGTTGTCCCGTACAACCCATATTTGCTGGTCAAGTATGATGCACACATAAACGTTGAGGTGTGCTCTACCGTGAAGAGCGTAATGTATTTGTATAAATACGTCTACAAGGGCCACGACGCAGCTACCTTGGAAGTTTGGAATGGAGATGAAATTGAAAAGTAATTGAATTAAACTTATATTTTTAATTGTTGAGTTCAAAATTAC
>JANEHU010002879.1:0-31644 GCA_027563435.1 Nasonovia ribisnigri | reverse complement strand
TAAAATATCACGACGCACACGCCTGGTCGCAGTTTATTATTAGGTAGTATATAACATATAATAACATGTACATGTACGTAATTTAATAATTTGTATCTTAACGACAATCACGTGCGGCTAGCTTATCAATACATATACTGTATACTGTACATCTATATTATTGTTGTATTACTTATGTATATATTTTCATTCTACCTGGTTTATACTGACTGTCGTAACACATACCTGCTATTCAGTCATGTTTAGTTAATAATACACGTGTACAATAAAATTAGTCGATAATATTTAATAATATGTATTCATAATATAATAATAATTATAATATTCTTCGTAATAAGTAAGAACATAATACTTAATGTACAAATAATATTTATTTTTTTAATTTCTATTATCGAACTTTCGCTTATCCGAACTCAGTGTGGTCCCAATTAGTTCGGATAATCGAGGTTCTACTGTAATATATTTTCTGGTTGGCCAAGATCTGCACAAGATGCAATTGTTTGATAACAATGTTTGTCTTTTTTTTTTTGTAATATGTTTGGTTAGGCATTTTATAAGTAAGTACCGACTTTCAATAATATTTCTTATATCATGGACGGTAGTTCAGAACGTTTCACGTCAATGCAGTTGACCATGTATTTCTAACGTACTAGCGCACGGTACGTCGTGGCTACTAGCTCACGAGTCGCAACCTATTTATTAATTAAAGGTCCTGTTTGCTTAAAAATGTCAATCAATAAATAAAGCATACAAAACTATTGCACACCATAACTTGATTTATATTTCTAACCCAATAACGTTTTAAAATACTTGTAAAATAATAATATTCCATTACGATTAAATAACTTTTTTTAGTAAACAGGTACGTTGCGTTTTTTACGTTATAACTTATAAGTGTCTGAAGTACTTTTCATACGATATTTTGATCTCCAATATACGTACTCGTACATAAAATAGCGTTAAACATAATATTATAATATAATATTTAATAATGAACGTTTTAAATATTTTTGGTAGCTATAAAATATACTGATGTAGCCACCTATTTATTTCTTTTATTTTAAAACTTTATGTGGGAAGTTATTGTTATACATAATATGTATAATATAAATACATACTATATACTATAATTGTTCATATTATTGAATCGTAACAATTTGCAGTGTAAATCAATCTGTATAGAAACTAAACAATGTGCATAAATAAAAATTAAAAGATGTAGGTACTTACAAATGTACAGAACACATTTAATTGATATATAATACAAATTGAAACACAACAATTATTTATTTATTTAGTTAATTAAACGGGCGAGCCCATTATTACAATATACAGTATAGAATATAGCTGTTGTGAGAGGTATACAATAATATGATTTAAGTGATTAAATAACTAATACATAAATTAAAAGAAACAATATTAGTGAATAGAGTTACATATACCTAAATATTTAGTATATTTTATTGAATACATTTGATATAAATATATATACCTATATAAAATGGATACTAATTTATATACAAATGAATTTTATTTTTCACTCAACTTACCAACTTCTTTTTCATAATCTGAGTGTCCCTGTAAAGTGTAAACTATTTTCAATTGTATTCAATTGCCTTGGTTATCTGAAATCTAAATCACATTTATATGCTTTATTATTGAAATCGGAGTATTAGTATTTGTTGTCACAGCTGCTAATTTTGTATCATAATTTCGCAATAAATTATTCTGGCTGTCTATTTTTTTTTTTATAATTAGCCTAGATTCATAAGGCGTTATTTCAGCAAGCCTTTTTGAAACGCTTGAATCTCCATCATCTGGTCATATTATTCAATAGTACTATTTATTTATTAATCCGTAATTATAAATATATTAAAAGATAAAATAGTTACAGCTATTTGAGTAGGTATTTAATTTTATTATAACCTGAAATTATTATTATATTATTATTTTAACCACGCAATAGTTATAATATAGTCATAAATATTAATTGTAAATTGTAATTTAGTTATTATAATATTTTTGATAACAAATATTATTTAAAATTTTATTTTTCATATTTTTATACATTTTACAATTTTAAGGTAAAAATAATAACTATTAAAAACAATGAAAACTTTCTCATTTGTATAGTTATTTTAGAGGACAGAACAATAACTAATATTAAATCAAGAGGAGGATTCATTTTTCCCAATAGAAAAATATTTGAGATTATAATATGTTTTGAGGATGCATTTGAAACAATTTGTGGTAGCAATAATGTACCCATGTATGTATAATGTATTTCAAGAAACTGTTGAATTATTCTTGGAAAACAAACAACATTTACTTGCATTTCCATGTGCTAATCACGAATTGTTTTATTCATAATTACTCATTGTGTTACTGTGGGAATGAGACAAAATGCACGTATATCCAACCCCTTTGTCAAAAATCAAGTAAAAAAACCTTCTAAATTGGTTGGGACTTAGTAATGTGCATTTGTTTTTATTTTATTGTAATTGCTCTTACACTATAGAGTATAGGGCTACCGTACAACTCTGTAGCCAGCTTATTGTCCAGTCCTATGTGGCTATATTCGCTATAATATAGTAGTTCGTGCTTAAGATGGCTCTACACCCGCATGCGTTCTCTCTGTCTTATAAACGCATAACAGAGCTAAACGCGATCTACCGAGCGTTCAATTTGCTATGTTATGCGTTTGTAAGACAGAGAGAACGCATGCGAGTGTAGCGCCCTTTCAAAACACAACGCCCAACGCGTACACGGAACGTCGGGAAAAAATACGTAAAACAGGCGTCGACAGCGCTGCCGGTGTTTATCTGTCTTCCCGATGTTCCACGTACCCGCAACCGGTCGGTGGTCGGACAGTCAAGTTACTACTCACTAGTCACTAGTCGCTGTTTACACTGTTTCGCGCCGCGAGCGTCTATTATCGTGATCGTATTGTCTTGTGCCGTACGTGGTGTCACTTTTGCGCGTTTGGCGTCAACACCACGGCCAATACTCGCGCGGGCTGCACGTCCTGTGCGTTGCTGTAACCGTGGGCGTCCTTCCGGTGTCGTTCGCCTCGTTACACCGTCCTATCACGTCTATACCCGGGCTTGTGATGTCCCCGCTTGCGGAAAGCTGCTGTCGTTCGCGCGTCGAGCTAAAGCCGTAGATAGCCGTCGACCCGCCGGGTGTGTATTATTAAGTGTATATTATTATATTAGTGTTACTGCGGATCGCCGCCGACGCCGCCACCGAACGGCACATATAGACATATACAACCGGCATACCGGACGGTCCAAATCGTTGCCGCCGCCTGCGCAGACGCATACGTCAACTACCGTAGTCGCCTCCATCACAGCTCCACCTTCCTCCGCGCGAACGCCATCGTTCCTATCAAACCGCCCAAAATCGACCTTTCTACGCGTCCGTCTAGTGTCGAGACTCGACGTGCATCCTCCCGACGACGACGTCTTCGACTGTCTATGTAATATTATTAATTATTATAATATCGTGTGGTACCGCACTCATATTTGCCATTAGATATCATTGTATAATCCGGACATTATAGGCCGGGCAGTGACGTCGTTCATCGCCGTCGTCGTCCATCGTCGACATCGTCGTAGCGGGTAGACAGCTACAGTCGCCGACGCCACCGGTATACATATTAAATCATCGCCGAGCCACCGCTGTCCTGTGCACTGATGTCCGACTAGGTATTATCAATTATCATTGTTTATCGTTGTTTATCAATATTATTATTATTTTGTTATCTTGTCGTGATCGGTCGGAGAGACGTCTTCGCTGGCTATCATAGTATCATTTATTTGGTTGGATATTATTCGTCCCAATATTTACTGTAGTTATTATATTATACCTTATCGTTATTTATCTTCTCGTCGCCCCACTCACTTCAGACTCTAACTGAAACAGAAACTTCTTAATTATTGTATCCATTAGGTATCTATTAGCGATTAGCCACTAGTTAATATGGTGATACATAAAAAACAATTACATAAAAGCATTCACTCATTCTTAATTTTTGATATTATGTAAAAATTGTTCAATTCAATATACCTAAGTTAATATTTTATTTTTTCCATATCAATTTAATGCATTTTTGACAATACAATTAAATAAATATTTATGCTTCTCATTGTACATTTGTACTTACCTAAATAGGGATAAATATTAAAATCATTGGAAAGTCTAAATTAATCAATATAGGTATTAGGTACTGTATTACTTGAATATTTTTACTTAATTTATTTTAATATTTTTTAAATATATTTAAATTCAGTATCATAAAATAAACCTTGAGGGGGGTGCAGGGTGCTTGTGCAGGAATTTTAGAACATTAGTATATGGTATAAAATGTTAAATAATTCACACGGTTGATAAAAATGTATGTGAAAGAGCTTTTACAAAGTCAAATCTATTTATTTTACCCATTGATTTTTCTTCTAAAAAATGTAATATCAATAGAATAATTTTTCTTTTGTTCTGCTCATTTCTTATTTCCATATAATTATTGGATTTATAGTCGGACCCTACTAGTGTGTTATCGTTTTTATATTTCGCCACAATTAGTATGTTACCGTTTTTATAAACAATAATTTATTTATCTTTATCATAAATATTATCTAGGACCCAACTTGGGTCTTGGATACGCTCATTGAGTATTAAATATTTGGTTGCTTCAAATAATTTTAATACCCATAGTAAATGTGAGGTTACTAAGATGTATAAGTTTGTTCCCTTATATAATGGATTAGAGAGTATTCAGAATATATATAAATATTTTATTTGTTCAGCTAAATCAACTACAATTACATAACTACAATAAATTATGATATGAATACAAAACTGAGGTAGAAATTCTTATCTTGTATTTGAAGTTCATTGTTATTTCAATTCGTTTTATAGGGAAATACTTTTACAAATAAAAGTATGATTTAATAAACTAAACATAACATAGCAGATAGATACTTAGAAACAAAATTAACCTCAGAATATAACTAATAAGCATGTTATGTGTTTTCTTGTCTGTTAGAAAGTCAAATACTTGGGTTTTGCTTGGAAGTCGTACAGAAAAAATATTATGTAGTTTTGATATTTTTTTACTTTAGTAGCAATTGTTTCAGTTATTAAATTTATTTGGTGCATAAAGTATATTGCAGAATGGAAGTTTAGGAAAACAAATTAAAAGTTGGAATTAATGTTAATACCTAACACAGATGAAAACTGAACATCTAAAAAAATCTTTATAAAAATTACATTACTAAACTATTTCTGAATATTATTTTATGAATTTGATTCTTAATTTTTTGAAGCTTTAAAATTCTGATTAAATATATAAATTGTTATGTTCATCGTCCCTTGATTATTTTCTCCATAATATTACTGTAAAATTATAAAATATGTATTGAAATTTCTTTAATAATTGAATTCATTTTTCAGTGTTTATATGATAACTTTACCGAAGAAAACATTGAAGAATCTGATGAAAATATAGTAACCAGAATGAAGTAGAGTCATTGGATTATCGTGATTTATTGCTGTATAGTTGTTATGATGATATAGGTGAAAATAATCGTCAGTACAACTTATTTCGATACACAATGCATAACGAATCACCAATAGTGATTGAAGATGATGTTGATGATGATTATGATTCATCGAGTGGAATTAGAAATAATGGAATTATGGATGTAAGAAACAAAATATTGTATAAGTTTACTCCAAATAAAGTACCTGAATATACAATTACTGGGAGTGATGATTTAGAAGAAGACTCTGGTTCTGATATAGAAATACTTGAGCCATTGATGAAATTAAAAAGAAATATTGTATCTGGATCTACTAAAAATACAAACCTATTTACAAAACAAAAAGAAAACAATTCATTTAATGTAAAGACATTTTTTATTCCAAAAGATAACACTTCTCTGGTCAAATCTAACCAATTAAAAATAGCATCCACAGCTACAGTTAACAGACCGAAAACTACAACTACACATTTACAACCAAATTCATCGGGTAATACTGAAATTAGTCTTAATAAATGTATTTTGAAACCAAAACAACAATTGAAAATCACATCTTCAAAGAAATCAGTATCAGTAATCAAAGGAATACCTACAAGAAATCCATTGTTGAAGTCTAATGCTAGAATTTCTAATGCGAAATTTAGCAATGGGAGTAGAAATAAAAAGTGCATTCCTCATACCGTTACAAGTAGTGATTTGATTGGAAGTAATTCAAACATTTTTGTTCAAAATGACAATGTTGAAATAATTACAAATTGTCCCCAAAATATGAGTTCTTCACCTATACATTTCACAAATAATAGTGAAAATCTTATATCACAGGTATTGTTTGTTAGGATTATTTTCAGTTAGTTAAAATTCCGTTAACATAATAAATTATTTATTTTAGAATTTAAATATTAGAAGAACAGTTAATGAACATTCAAATAAGAATGAAGTCTCATTGTCTCATGAAATTATTGATTTGGTTTCTTCCGATGAAGGTAAAATTATATTGTACGCTTAATCTTTATAATCTCATAATATTTTTTTAAATGTATATTTACAGATGAAACATCTAATAAGTTTATTTCTTGCAAATATGAATATTGTAATACATTGGTGGATGAACCTGAATTATTGATTGATGATTTATACTGTAGTTTGGCATGTAAAAATGTAGATAAAAAACAAACAGTACCTGATGAAGAACATTTTATCAGAGAAACTTTCAATCCAACCAAAATAACTACAGTTGATTGTAATCAGATTTTCACAAAATTGGATAATAGAACAAATAAGAGGAAACAGTTGTTAAAAACTGCTTGTACAGAGGAAACGGTTGAAGAAAATGACGATAGGAAGGAACAGTCAATGATTTTATGTAATGATCCATCAAATGAAGAAAATGAAGCTCCCTTAAATTCATTGATGCCAATCAATTCTTTAGAAATAATAGATGATGATGATGACAATAATTATTTTGATCTAAAAGTATACTTTTATACATAACAATTTAGTTGTTGACTAAATCACTATGTTTATATTTTCTTTTAGCCTCTAATAGAAGATAAAGATGTATTAAAGTATATGACATCTTTCCAACATAGATCTGCCCCTAAACAATTGTTTGACAGACCTTTTCCAACTGAAAAGAACTTATTTGTAGCAGGACAAAAACTAGAAGGCATTGATCCAAAATATGAAGCATTATTCTGTGTAATGACTGTATCAGAAGTTTGTGGTAATTGTTAGTTAAAATCAATTTGGTACCATGAGTGCAAATAATATAATTTGAGGGGGATTAAACTCTATTTTTTTGAAAAAAAAAATAAAGTGACTGCTAAAAGATTTACCTTGATTGAAATATTACTATAATTAAATATTATTTATGTACAAAAGTAATAACATGTTAAGGTAGTTTTCTGTTGGACTTATTTTAACAATATTTATAGCTTTTTCAATGTTAAGTAACCTTCATCCATTAAATCACTATTGTAACATTGTTGATCCAATCCACTTTTACACATTTTGAATGGCAGAAAACTGCCTATCACAAGTAGCAAAGTTGGTTGATTAAATTATTGCTACATAAAATAATCATCAAATTTTAATATCCATAAATTCTGATCTCAAGTAATCTTTACAAATACTGATTAAATCCTAAAAGTTAAAAAAAAAAATAAACATTAATTTATTAGTGTATTAGTGGAATCAATTGGGTTATTTAGATAACTAATTAAATATCATTAAATAAACTAATATTTTATGCAACATAAAATAACAAATATTGGGTTTACTGGTTGCTGTTAAAATCATAAAATATACTGATAAATTAGGGTGCTAACTCCCCTCCCCCTAGCCATTTCATATTTGCACCTATGTTTGTAACCCTATTATTGTAAAGACTCTTTACCTAATTGAAATTTTTATTGTTTGATATGTTTATATTTTATTTAGGATACCGCATTAAGTTACATTTTGATGGTTATGAAGATAAACATGATTTTTGGGTAAATGCAGATTGCCCGGATTTGTTTCATCCAGGATGGTGTGAAAAGAATTTGCGCATTCTACAACCACCGTACAATTATGGAAATGTATTTGATTGGATTGTTTATCTAGGAGAATGTCAAGCTTTACCTGCTCCACAATGCAATTTTGTCTCTACCAAAAACCTTAATGTAAGTGATAGTAAATTACTTATTTTTTACAGTTGTTTTTAACCCCACAAAATTAAAAATGTACTTTAAATTTTAAAAAGTAATTTAACTACAATTTCAACCTTAATTTAATATTTTTTTTTAAATTTATTCTGTCATCAGTTTGAAATCTACTTATTTTTGTGATTAATTGGACATATTTTTCATACAAATATACTGTTGGAAGTATTGTAATAGAAACAGCTATAGTGGCTAGTTTTGTAAACTTTCTTAAGTCATGCAATTTGTGCAAGATGTTCTATTATATTTATGATTATATGTATCATTTCAAATTGGTAGAGATAACATAAAGGTCTAATGCGATTATCCTTATATTGTTAATGTGATTTATAAAATATTGTTTTTATTTTTATACAGAGTTGTAGAAATCCACACAAATTTCATATCGGAGGTAAACTAGAAGCATTAGATAAATTAACCCGTACACGTCAAACACAGCTAATTTATGTTACCACTGTGGCTGATATCGTGGGTAATCGTATTCGAATTCATTTCGATGGGTGGATAGATGATTTCGATTACTGGGCGGATATTAATTCAACCTATATACATCCAGTAAGGTGGTGTGAAAAAAATGGTCGATCTTTGTGTCCACCATATGGTTTTAATGGTAACTCGTTATTTTTAACATCATTAAATACATACTAAAATATTACATTTTATTTTGATATGAAAGGAATTAAAAAGTTTGATTGGACTAAATACTTAGCAGAGACAAATAGTGAACCTGTGCCTGAAGATGCATTTGTTCTTAGACCTTCACGAGATTTTTCTATTAAAATGATAATTGAGGTTGTTGATCTTGTTGTTCCAAGATTATTAAGAATTGCTAAAGTAGTAGATGTTAGAGGTGACGAATTGAAAATTCTTTATGATGGTTTTGATAATGATTATGCATACTGGGTTGAAAACGATAGTCCAGATATTCATCCTGTTGGATGGTCGTCAAAAACTAACCATCCAATTGAAATGCCACCAGGTATACATTTTCTGATTATATAAATAAATATAGTTAAGTTAATGAATTTAGTCTAAACTCTTGTATTATGTTTAATTGATTAGAGGCACATTAATAGAGTAAGCAATAAGCAAAAATATTTATCATTTGAAATGTGTAGTTTGCCTGTATTTATTTATAGACTTATGCAGTTTTAGTATTAACACTATATGATTGCTATTTTATTTATTTTTTGTTTTTTGTAAATTTTAGCATCTAATACATGTTGGAGTTGCAATATTCGTGGTTGTAAAGGTTATGGCAATTCATCCAATAGTTTGAAAATGAATCATGTTAAAATAAAAAATTGTCCATATGAAATCAATGCATGGAAAAGAGCTGTTAATGGATTGACAAAAATACCTGATCGATTGAAAACTCATAATGTAGTAATTACCACAAAGTTGCCAAGGTAGTATTAAATAATATTTTTAAATGTTTTCTGAATGATTGGTTCCCAGTTTAATTGAATAAATGTTATATAGTTCACAAATTAAAAGAAATGTACATCAGAATGATGAAAATAAGAAAAAAACCAGAATAAATACAGAACATATGAATCAAGCTAAAATCAAAGAAAAAATAAATGAAAAAAGGTAGTATATTTTAGAAAGCCAAAATAATAATAAAGTGGCAATCTGAGTAGATAGTAGACATATCTCGTCCAAAAATACTAAACAGTATAAACTAGTAAATAATATAATATAGTACTGTCTAATTTATAAAATATAAAAAAAATATGCATAAAACAACTAAAACAATAAATTATTATATTATATGATATGCCATATGGGTATACTAAGTATAGGTAAAAATATCTTAACTCATAATACGCAACTGTAGTCTCTAATAGAAAATATGAAATACTGGTATTATAATTATGTAAAAAATCCGTGTGAATAATAAATAATACACACATTCATTTTATTAGTTACATATTATTAAAATTAATTTGTCTTGTAAAATGAACTGCAAATTTATGTATTTAACATCTAAAATATACAAATTTAGACAATAAATGACTTCCATTATCAATGGTAAGCCTCCCCAAAAGTTCACAGAGTTGGCCACTCTCTCTTATATTAAAGCTCCCTAGTTTAACTTATATATTTATAAGTGTCATTATTTTATTTAAATTTGATTTAATTAAACAAATTGTGAATATCAAAAAAATGTTGTAGATCAAATTTTCCGTTAGATGCAAACCATATTAAACAAGACTGCAATACTGGTAATCAAAACACACTCTTTAATGATAACTATCCAAGTATCAATTATGATGAATTGTTCAAATTAATTGTTACAACTCTAGTTGGTCGTAAATCGGAGTCAGTGGCAAAGGAACAACTATCCAGTTATTGGACTGTACATAGTCCTCAATTAGGTATACCAATATTCAATAATACTGATGTTAACAAATGGAACATTCAAGAAGTTGCCTCATTTGTTCAAAAAGTGGTTGATGGTTACAACCTAAGTAAAAATACCAACAATAAAATGAGTATATCAGATCGTTTCATTGATCAAGTATGGATCTGTTATTATTTTTATTGTTGTTTTATACATTCTTTAATAAGTTACTTTTTGTACAGAAAATTGATGGTGAAAAGTTTTTAATGTTAACACAAAATGACATTATGAATAAATTAAAAATTCAACTGGGCCCAGCAATGAAAATATCAAATGCCATTTTGCTGTTGAAAGAACGACAACTAGAAATGAATTTGCTTGAATTTAAATCTACATAAAAAAATATTGACTTTTACTAATAATATGAAAATGTATTTTTAAAAGCTTAATTTTAAGTATTTTTTGGGAAGTATTTCTGTATTCCTTGTGGTGTACTATAGTTATATTTGTAAATTTATAACATTTATTTACAACTTAAAATTAAACACTGATATACATATGTTCTTAGTACTTATGTACTTTTAAACATTTAAAAATATATTGATATGTTCGAATAAAAAAACTTAATACTAAACATTTACTTTAGTTTTACCTAGTGATGTTAATTGTCATGAACATTATTTGTTCAAAATTTGAAAATTATGAAAATTTATAATTTCTTATCAAATAAATCCTTTGATATTATATAGTTATACATTTAGAGTAAATTTAACATACATAATTTTATTTAAAACTGTGTACCTACATGTATTACCATTTTCTTATTAAAATATTATTTTAAAAGTAGGCAAATTAAATGTAATAATAGAAATCCAAAATACAAATAAATTTATCTCGGCATTAAATAAGCATTTCAATCAGCAGTTTACTAGAATATCAAAATGAATATTTGATGATCATTTGAAATGATAATCATTTAAAAACCTGATCTCTCATTAAATGACGATTTTCTTATTTTGTTTTAATTAAAAAACGTATAATCGTAAATACTATTAATTTTCACTAAATGTTTATTTTATCATTTTCTATCTTCGATAATATTTAAATAATGTTTTGACACTATTGGAGCTACTTTTTCAATTTTCAATTTTTTATTTTTATTTTTTCTTTCTTTAAATGTGGATAATATTTTTTTTTCGTATAGCTTAAAAATGTAATATAAGATTCCTCAAAAGTTGTTATTATAGAAGTTTAAAATATTAAAGAGTCATATGCACAATTTTTATTATAAGCATTTAAAGTAAAAATGTTGACAACATTTTTCAAATATTTTTAAATATTCAAATTTACTGTATTAAAAAATTATAAAATGGTCAATTTCTATAGCTTAGAGTTGAACATTTAAAACAAAGGCCCTTATACATTTTGTTGTTAAACATGTATCATTTCAATTTTTATAGTCAAGGATTAAAAAACAAAATTATATTTATATAGTAAATGATGTAAAAAAAAATCCTAATTATCTATTTTGGGATTAAATTAAAAAATTTACTTTATAAATTTAGAATTATAGAAAGTCTGTTTTAAATTACCAATCCTTAGCTATAAAAAAAAAAAAATTGTTTGCTCTTAAAACTATTAAATAATTTGTACAATTTCCATGGTTTTAACAAATTTTGTTATAATTTAATCTTCAAGTGCTTATTAAAAACTATTGTACCAACGTATCTTTATTATTTTTAATTTTGTAAAATTACTGCTTTTGAGGAACCTTGATTATATTTTCAAGCTTTTCAACTTAACAAAAAATTATATTTTATCTACAATAGTCAATGATACAAAAAAAAAAATTGAAGTAAATTGGAAATACCTCTTGGTTATAAATAGCTCAAAAGAGTTAATATTTTGAACATTTTATCATGTATGGAAAATTCTGATATAAACATTTTGTGATAAATTCAAGAATGTACAGTTATTTTTTTTTGAGTTGCTCCAAAAAAACAAAGTTGATTTGGTGCAAAAATGGTTTTGCTTATAAACATTTTCATTTTGACTTCATTATTTGATTCTTTTTCTTGACACATTTTAAAACTAGTTAAAATTTACTCTATTTTGCCCCCCCCCCCCTCCTTCCAAATATCAATTAGATTTTCTACATTTCCTACCACGGCTAACAGATAAGTTGCTGACGTAGAATACTGAAGTATTATTATTTATTTTAAAAAGTGATGCTAGATCGAAAAAAAATACCCATCGAAAAACACGAAAAAGGATGTACAAAGGCATTTATTATAATGGATATTATTTAATTATACATATACGCTATTGGTTATTCAAACGGTGGTTAGTTATAAAAATAAACTAGGTATATTATGAAATTAAAGCTTCTTTGTAGAACAGCTATTCTTAGTTTATTATTTCTAAGGCAGTCACTATTGTGTAGGATTCGCAGGCCGCAGCTCTATAATCTATTGATGAAAATACATTGTGATTTGTACGTATGACGTCCTTACTATTCTTATAATAATTTTTGGATCCTGGAATCACTATTTAATAATTAATAATTTTATTATATATTATAATTTAATTTCTGTGTTAAGGCGCGCGGTGCCGGTTTTTCAAGTTTTCCACAATTCTATACAATTTGAAAATTATATTTTATGTTTTAGTAGACTCCTTAATTCTAATACTTTTCCACTACTCTACTGAGATTAAAACATTAAAAATGGAGTTCAATGCGGCCTGTGGAATATTCCCTTCAATAAGTTAAAAGAAAAATTTACAAATTTAGTTGTTTCTACAGGGCAGAGTGGTGGAACCTAATTGGGCACGGTCCCTATTTTGGAACAACCCGATTGAGCACGGTCCATATTTTTTAACAACCCGATTGAGCACAGTCAAATGAATGCAACGTTGCTAATTTTTCTGTCCGACTACAACCAATACATGCGTCTTTTGAAATACTCGTGTACTCATAATTTGTGTGCTTTACAACTTTACAAGTCGTATGGAAGGATTTAACTATAGATCATGGCGATTATTTCCATTCGTGGTTTCCCGTCTGTTGAAAAGTGGCACGAGTCTAATAGATGAATAATATACGAGTCGTGTAGGAAATTACTCAAATTAGGAACGACATTTGGCGATTACGCCAATTACGATTATCTATACACCTGTAACGCTGTAAGATTGGATATTATTTGTTATCTACACAATATATAGAAGTGGGCTTTTGTATTATTAGTCAAAATATAAGTAACTTAGACTCAATACTATCAGGCATTAGTGGTTAGTGGTTGTTCGTCGTTAACTCCGTTTTATTTTAGATAACTTTTTTTATATACGTAGAACGCGATGGAAAATGGTGAAATAAAAGTTATTCTATCAGAGAGAGGAAAAGAATTAGCCAATGTTGGTGCTTTTAAGTACAGATTTATTGGATTTATAAAAAAAGGCGAATTATTAAAATGGCGATGCACGAAAAATAATTGTACAGCTATGATTTATTCTGGGCGCTGGGCCAAATAAAAATATCGTTATTAAATCAAGTGGACAACATAATCATGTAGGAAATTCACCTGGTAAATTAGAAAGGCAAGTATTACGTGAAAGTTGTAAAAGACGTGCTGAAGAGTCACTGTCAATTCAACCTTTAAAGTTATTCAGAAACGAACTTTTAAATAATTTAGAACAATCTTCAATTGTTCATAAAGATTTAAAAACTGTTCGTAGAGCTATGTATGATAAACGACGAAAAATACTTCCCAAATTGCCTAAGTCACCGGAAGACGTTTTTTTACAATTTAATTTAATGAAAACTCAAGATGATTTTAAGTTTCATGGACAACCATTCATACATATTCCCGAAGACAATAGTTTTGTATGGATTACTTGTGATTTCAACCTAAAATTTATGATTGAGCATGATTGTATTGATTTTTTTTCCGATGGTGCATTTAATTACGCACCCAAATATTTTGAACAACTATATACTATTCATGGATATAAAAATGGTTATTATTTGCCGTTGGTTTATTTTTTTTTTATTTAAAAATCAAAAGATACATATAAAAAAATGTGGATATTCCTACAAGACATATGTATAGAATATACGAGAAGTCAGTTCATATTAAAAAAATTACACGTCGACTTTGAAAAGGCTGCTCACCAAGCCGCGTATGAAGTTTTTGAAAATGTACAATTAATAGCTTGTCGATTTCATTTAGGGCAATCATGGTGGCGAAAAGTGAGTAAAAATAATTTCAAATCAAATAATCATACATTAATTGTATTCTTAATTATTGTAGATAAACGTTGATTCTATTCTCAGAAAAGCCTATAAAAAAGAAAACGATGAACTAGGAAATTGGCTTAAGATTTTTTTTTTTTTGGTTAGCTTTTCTTCCCAGTCATGAAGTAGCCGATGCATTCGTCGAAGTCATGAGTGTCTGTCCAAATGATAAAGTTTGCTCAGAATTTAGCGATTATGTCTTTAATAGTTATATAGATGACGAATCTCCATTTCCCCCAAATATATGGGCTAAAGAACCTATGTTTGATCCAAGGTAGATCATCTAAAATCTATTTATTAAATATAAAAAAATATTAATTTAATTTCTATGAAACGTATTTTTTTAGAACGACACACGCTGTTGAAAGTTTTCATAGAACTTACAATTCACAATTCTACAAGTCTCACCCATGCATACACTTGGTAATTATGGTTTTACGAGAAACTCAAGCTGAAAAGATGACGAAGATTCAGTCAATTGAAACTGACTGTCATAAAAATATGAGTTTTATTGAAATGCAAAAAATTAATTCAACTATAATGGCTTACGATGGATATTTAAGAAATAAAAATTCTAAAGATTTACTAAAATATTTATTAAAAGTGGGAAATAAGTATTTAGGGATGCCAATTTAAAACTTCGACACATAATACAATTTGTCTAACATAAAGCAAATATTAAAATAAATATAAATTAAATTTTGGACTAATCTGTGTATGACATGAATTATATATATTTGTAAAATAAATTAACTTTAATATTATTTATTATACAATGTAATTTTTACTCTATTCTATAATTTTTTTTACATACATTTTTATTTAAAAAAATATATTAAAAATTATATCTATAAATTAACTTTTAGGCTAACCTGTATAAGACAATAATTATTATTTATTATATTATGTAATTTTTATTTTATTCTATATTCTTTTTGTATTGTTTATTCATCTGTATTGGCCACAATATATATACCTATATTTGTAAAATAATTTAATTTTATACTTTTATACACTAGTTAATACTTGATGATTATTATAAAATAATTCCTATAAATATTTCAAATTTTTTTTTAATTATTATTTAGCTATATGGTACGGCAGCGTTGTACGTATTTCTATGCTCAATCGTGGTATATTTCGTATTTATATTGTTTAATTGTAACTATGCTCAATTAGGTGAAAAAGGTAAACTGTGCTCAATCGGGTTACAGCCGGACAGAGTCATTATTCCCGCAGAGTACCTAAATTTTTGTGGACAAAGTTAAAATGGCACCGGAAGCCTTAAATTTCAAATTTGGATCAAATTGCATATTTAAATGAAGAATAACAATTTTAGCTTATTCTATGTAATTTAAAAATATTATTCGCGGGCACTAGAAACTTTTAGAGTATATTATTTGATTGAAGATACACAATATCATTATCGAATGCATTTTTTTCGGAAATATAGTATTTAACCTACAATCAGTAGTACTAACGCCTAAAAGTATAATAAATTATAATATATTACAATAAGTGCAAATCCAGGAAAAAATATAAATGTATACATACATACGTATGTATAAGTAAAATATATATATTATAGGGTGGTCCTTATTTTTTAACTTCAAATTTTTTTATTTCTTACCCTCCCAATTGTTTCTACGGTGATCAATAAAACGTTAGGTACGCAAAATCGGTTAGAAAATAAAAATATCTTTACCCCACCAAAACATGTTTATGTTAGAAAAATAATTCGGTAGTTTAAAAATACTTATATATATAGGAAAATAAATGAATTAAATATCTTAACTTTAAAATAAAGCATTTATATTTTGGGACCGTTTACTCTCGGCTAGTATGAATTTACATTTAATATAACTGTATTAAAATTATGTATATTATTCTTAATCCTACTTTAATATCAACGATCGTAACTATGAACTGGTAATTAGCGGACCCACCCGACGGGGATATTAAATCTTCATTACTAATGGTTAGAAACCTAAAACTATGTAATATAATTTATAAATTATTATTTTTACAATGTATTCTATATACAAAGCATACCCGCGCGTCTTACGTACAACATACACCTATATTAATATATCATACATCACATTTTTTACTAAAATATTATTTTGAAGCATATAATATACAATATTGGAATGAATGAATAATAATATCATAGTCCTTACCTAAACGTAATCCCTCTTAACTGTGTTTATACATTTTTTTTTTAAACCATGACTATATATCTTTATTATTTTTGAACTGCTATTTTATCCGCTTATGATAAACTATATAAAACAAAATAAACAATCGAACATTTTTTATTCAAAATATTTTGAAAATACAATAACGTATTGAAAAGATAAAATTAATTTGGTGGAAATTTAAAGTATGTAATTACGATTATTCGTTATTGAATTATACAATAAATTGAACTTCAAATGCTTACAAGGAATTAATGGGAGTTCCGGTTTACTATTTTGGATTTTGAGAGGAACGATGTCACGATGAATGTATGAATTTACAACGATGTGTGTGTTTTTTATTCATTTATTTTTTTCGTGTCTGTGTACACGATAAGTAGTCGAAATAATGCTTATATTTTCAACTTCAGTATCTTTACCAGTGGGAAAGTGAGAAGGTCACAGCAATGCATGATGTTAATTTTGAATTCAATGATATAGTATCATTATACTCCATTTCATTTCATGATATAATTGTGAATAAAGTAATTTATTTATCTATTTACGTGGAACCTTCTTTTAAATTTTCAATCCTTAGTTAAAAAAGGTGAACATAATATACATTTTTAACTACCGAATTATTTTTAAATTTTAAGTGTAAAAAAATGTTGTCAAAATATGAACTTTAAATGCTTATAAAAAATGTGTGCATATATTTATAATATTTTTCAACTGCTACAATATATCAGGAGTCTTGTATTGAATTTGCAAGCTTTTTTGCCTAACATATACAATTTTATTTACATTCATTGAAAAAAAAAACATAAATGTTGGAATCTGAATATGTCCATAAACAGTTCAAAACAAATTTTGTCGTATATAGAAAATGTTATTATATACATTCAGACCATTCAGTCAAAATTTCACGTATCTAAGGTTATTTATTATAGAGTTATTAACGTATATGAAAATGTGATATATCGTACGTGTATAAGACGGAGATAACAAATGCAAAAGTAGTGTCCTTTAATGATAATACTTAAACTATTTGTGGAACAAAGTATTTGTTTTCGATAAAACTGCGTCACCCACTTATTAGTTAAATGAATGGCAGCTTTATTAAAATAAATAAAATCGGTTTTTAATTAGTTTTGATTCGTGTGCTATTCTAACAACAGTATTTTTTTACAGTTACAAAAACTGCTGTTGAAGAAAATCAAAGTAGTTTGACTAGCCAAAACGGTGATGACAGACACAAAAATAAAAATGTTAAATTAAAAAAAAACACATCATTGTAAAATCAATACATCCACCGCTCCACTTAGAATCTAAAATTAAGGAGAAACGGGAATTTTTACGCAAATCAGTCTTCGAAAAAATCAATTTTGATTTTTGAAATAACCCCTTTAAAAGTCATTGTAGATATATACATATTTCACTCAATGTTTATATTAGTTATGTCTAATCAACATACAATTTTCTAAATATTGCGAATCTTGTTGAGCTATTCATGGGCATAACAAAACTATAATGAACTAAAATCGTTATTCTTGGTTATTTATAATTTATTTTGTCCAAATTTGAAACGTAAATAACAATTAAAAATCTTTAATTTAATTTTTTTAATTTTTTCGTGACAGAATTAACTACTTACCTGTAGCTTATTTAAAATTCTTTATCTATAAAAGTCGAACACTTTGTATAATTTTAATAACTAAATAATTTGTAAATTTTCAGTTTAATAAATCTCGTGAACATTTGAACTTTAATTGCATATGTTTTCAATATTTTTCTACTAGGTACTATTGTATCAATATATTAGGAGTTTCGTAAAAAATGGAAACTGAAGATTTCCGTAAACAGTTCGAGACAAGTAAAAATGTTTTGAAAATTGTTTACTGTATAGAAAATGCTAATATAAAGATTCAGTGAAAATGTCATATATCATCGGTCAATTGTTGTAGAGCTACACCGAAAACCGATTTTGCGTAAAAAATCCTGTTTTTTCCTTAATTTGTTTTGGGTTTTCCACTGCTCTTTTGAAAACTACTGGGAACTTTTGACCACCCCAAAGTACCAACTAGATTCACTTCCCTATCAAAAAAGATACAGATACTGATGAAGAAAATGTAAGCATTTTCACTAAGGTGAGGACATACACAAAAAAAAAACACACATCATTGTAAAATCAATCGGTCCGCTCTAAAACTAAAAATTTATATTCATAAGAGGTATCATAAATTCACAACTTAAGAGGACGCTACCCATGCATTTGTTGTTTCCGTCTTACACACGCACGACATAGCAAAATGTTGTTCACTAGTTTCAATAGTATGCTGTTAGTTTTGATACTAGAGGCAATTTACCTATTATCAAACTTTTAGGTAAGAACATTATCTGTGCTTAAGCGTTGGCTTTTATTCGATATTTTAATTTTCAAGCAAGATATGGGTATGTGAAATGCCAAAAAATAAAAATTCTCATATCTCGCTTGAAAATTAAAATATCGAATAAAAGCCAACGCTTAAGCACAGATAATGTTCTTACCTAAAAGTTTGATAATAGGTCAATTGCCTTTAGTATCAAAACTAACAGCATACTATTGAAACTAGTGAACAACATTTTGCTATGTCATGCGTGTGTAAGACAGAAACAACAAATGCATGGGTAGCGTCCTCTTAAACAAATAACCATGACAGTATATCACTAACTATTGTTAAAAAAAAAGTTATAGGAATTCACATACCTGACTGTAATAATAATTATAGTATGACTATTATCATAGAACTATCATAGGTATACAACTATTATCATAGAAATATTATATACAATATGTAGTAGTAGCTATCTATGTAAGTTAATTAGTAATTACCTTATACCGAGCTTATGGATTTAATCTAGTTAGGATTAATTTAATTTAGGTAAATAAATTATTAATACATTTAGTTATTTAAAATAGACTTTGTAGTACAAAATTATAAATGTTAATCTAATTAATTAAATAATATATTATCTATACTACCTACCAATAATATCATTCAATTATGGTTTAAAATAGTATTTGGGTTTAAGTATTCATACTCCTCATATTATATTGATACGCCTCCGTTGCATTTAATATCTATATTAATAAAATAAAATGAATTAAAGGTTTTAATCAATATTGTATAGGGCTGTGAATTTGCAGGAAAATACATTTTTTTACATCATTATAAAATATGACTTTCTTAACAAAAAGTTTGTACTAAGTAGAAACAAACATAATTTAGAATCTATTTTTGCATTTTATGAATTTTTAATTCTGAATGAAATTTTTATATTATTTAATTTTTTTTTTGTCTCTCATCTGGACTTTCTGAGACAGTGAAAATACTTAGATTTTTTTTTTAATTTGATTGTTTGCCTAATTCGTAACCTGGAGGGTTGATAGTATTCCAGTAAATGTCCAATAGCTTGCAAAAGTGTCATGAAAGATATACAAACAATTAAAGAAAAACTGAGTTTTAGGTAAAATCCAGTTTTCGAAAAAATCGATTTTGCTTTTTGGTGTAACACAATATAGATGAAATGTTCACTGAATGTTTATATTAGCACATTTAAAGTTCTATGTTAGATCCAATTTTTGAATTAGTGTGCAACTCTTTTTGAACTATTGATATGCATAACAATATTTCGAGGTTTATTGGTTTTTTTTTAACTATTATCTATCAAAACTTTTTGGTCCATCAAAAAACTTGAAAATGTATACCACGTTCCCTATTAGTCGATGTTATTGGAAATTGAAAAAAAGTTGAGCGTAAATTCACAATAATTTTAATAAGCGTCTAAAACTAGGAAAATTAGCAAAGTATTTTGAGTTAGAAATTCATAAAAACTTTTCTATTATATCTAAGATTTGAAAATTTCTTAAAAGATTATCCTTAATTTTTTCTACATTTAACAAAAAAAAATTTACTGGAAAGTCAAATTCATTTTTTAAAACGGTTTTAAATATTAAATATTATAAAATTTAATAATTTACGTGTTATTTTCAATATCTAACCTCAAACGGTGTAAAAAATTAATTTGACTATCCGGTAAACTTTTTTTTCTTTGGTTACAGAAAAACTTAACGAAAATATTTTACGAAAATATTGAACTGTAGATAAAAATAGACAGCTTTTAACTCCAAAAATTTCACAGTATTCATATTATGGTGCACAGCCATTAGTAGCCATTAGTCATATTAGTATTCAGTAAAAATTGTATCTACAATATTTTTTTAAAGAGTTACTTCGAAAACCAAAACCGATTTTGAGTAAAAATGTTGGTTTTTGTTAATTTTTTTTGGTTTTTTTAGGCATTTTTGAGAACAACTGTGAATTTTAAATTTTACCTTACCTCTGAACCAACTAGATCCTATTTCCTACTGAAGTTGAATACAGAAGCATTATTTCGAATTATTATCGTGTACACAGACATATAACAATAAATGATCTGACCCCCACATCGGCTACAACACGATTGAGCATAAAACACCTTTTTTGCGACACGATTGAGCATAAATTGTCGGCGTATCAAAGGAAATTGAAAAACAAAAGAAAACCAACACGATTGAGCATAAAAAACACTGCAACGTTGCCATTTTCAATTTTGAACTGTATTGTATAAAAACATTTGTTTAAATAATTATAATAATTCAAAAATATCATGTTTCCATAGTCAATATTTAAAATACATGAAAATACTTATGACAAAAATAAAATCAAAATATTTATAAATAGTTGTCACAGTATATAAATATTTTTGTTAATAATAAAATAATAATAATAGTTATGACTTATGAAAAAAATAAATATACATTGATACACCTTGGTATATGTTTCCAAGTTTACTTAAATATGTTAATAAAGATAAATTGAAGATGAATTTAAAAGTTCGGTGTGAATAATTTTAAGTGGCCGTGTGAAAATTTATTCTTCAGCTTTTCTTTTGTAATTTTCTCTCAAAACTTGTGTTTCTATTTTCTCAATAGAATTTTGATCGTGATTATGTTGTTCAGCAGTTTCAATCACTTTACGTTTATCTAAACCTGAGAATATTATTGCCGAACATTTATTATTTGTACACCTCCATCTCAAAAGATTGTCTTTTTTTCGCTCTCCAATTAATTTATATTTGTATAAATTAACTAGGGCCAATTCTTTGCCTCTTTCCGATAAAATAATTGTTATATCCATTTAAAAAAAAAAATAGCACTAAGTATACACGCACTATGCACTATACAGGTGATCGAACACTGATATTATTTCTATAATAATTTTGGAATTGTATCTTAATTATCTTATATTTTCCCCCGATGCTAAATGTTTAAAACGTCGTTTTGCTCCGGAACTAATTTATTAATCGATAACATTGTCGATAAAGTTGATAAAATGATAAAGCTCACGGCTCGCGTCAGATATCATAATAATTGGTGTAATAATACGTGAAAATAATAAATTACAAAATGTTGGCAACGTGAATGTGGCAACATCGCATAAAATATACTATGCTCAATCGTGTTGCTAAAAAGGTCTATGCTCAATCGTTTTATGCTCAATCGTGCTTTACCACCCACATCCCACCCTTTGTATACACCCTTGAACGCAGAAATTTACACTAACTATAAAGAATTCAAAAATCTTCATAAAGTTGGACAATAGGATAACATATATTATTTTAATAAAAAGAATTATAATTTAAGATTTTTGAATTCTTTATGGATTTATTTTACTTTACTTCAAAAATATTTATTCCCAAATGCTTAAAATTGACCTATGAAACTACACTTTTCAACGAAAGAGTCCGTGCTGAAACGAAATAGGTTAGGATAGATTGAACTAGATATAAATATATAATATTATAGTTACAACTGCGTTTTACAGACAGTTAAAAATGAATTTAGGTCATCTACAATAGGTACTTAAAATATATAATGAATATTAATAATATGCACTCTATAAATTTAAAATACTTAAATTTAATAATATAACCTTAGGTATAATATTTGTATGTTTTTATATAACCATTGTTACTGAATAGGTAGGTAATTATTTAAATTGTATCATAATATTAGTTTTAATTTTTTAATCTATATTTAAACTAGTTACTAAATTACTCTATTTTGATAATATAATTTTCCGGTTAAAGAAGTATTAAAAATTGAAGGTTTTTGAATTTATCCCAAAAAACAGTATTGAATTAATATTTATAGCCTACTCATACCCCCGTAAAAGGATATATTATTATATCATTTATATATATATGAGTGGTCCAAATTTTTAGAGTCCAGACTTATATGGTCCAGTTTTGTCCGGTCCAGACTTCTACAGTCCAGTTTTGTACGGTCTAAGTTTTTACGATCCGATTTTGTCCGGTCCAAATTATCACGGTCCAGTATTGTCCAGTCCAGAATTTTATGGATTTCAAATTTTTAAATTTCAGATTTTTACCGTCTAAATTTGTACAGTCCAGATATCTACTTTCCCGGTTTTAAATTCCAGAGTTTAACATTCCAGGTTGTTGAGGTCACCGACATCGTCTATAACTTTTTTTGATGTTGTGCATGTTTGCGTCACCGTGGCCTATAATAATATACGTATTTTAAATCAATTTATTTCACTAATCAAGTGTGTTCGAAAAAAGTCATTAATTAGATTTTTTTTTTTCTGGTCATCGTCATAAAATAATTTTCAACATTTAAGAAACAACCGTTAACATTGAACGTAAAACCAAAACGTTAAGTACCTTCTTTTGGACCAGAAATGTAGGCAGTTGGGTGTGTGCTTGGTCTCTATAGGTCTCTCTAATTGGTAACTACCAGCGCCGCTTTCCGAAAAGAACGATGCACCGATCGATTAGGTATGAGACCCTGGTACCACTAAGCCGAAACGACCGCTAGGAGGTCTATACGATGTGGATACAATAATTTCATGACGTGACCAAAGTGTTGGAAATGTTCTATAGTTTATAAAGAAGATTACCATAAAAATTGATAAAATTAACAAATTTTACATTTATCGTTAACATGAATAGCCGAAAATTAAATTTATTATAACTTTATAAACCAGTCATTTTGATTTTACAAAATACAATTTATTTCTGTAAAATATAATTTATTATACGTATTATTACAATTAATTTGTCTAGCATTAACATTATATATTATATATTCTTAACACGCGATTACAGTTTCTTGCTGAACTAGCCTATACGGCTATACCGTCAGTTTTAATCGTATTTCTGCTCATTAAACCACGAAATATAGAAATCAATGAGGTTTAATCAAAGAAACATCAAACAACAGTCGAATTTGATCAACTTATCTCTAGTAATCTATAAGAAGTGTTCGTGGCTATTAGCCAATATGGTGTATGGAGATTGTTGTACCAGAAAATGTGTCTGTAAAATAAATTGCAGAGAAATGTATAATACATGTTCGACCACCTTCGGTAGGCGTGCGCAGACATTGGTCGCAAATTCAGCATACAAAGCGGTCCTTCTTTTGCAATCAGTTGAATAAATGATTAATAACCAAAATTATTAATTGTGTGATACACAGGTAGGCTGTGTTTATATTGACTATAATAATAAAATTTAATAAAATTCGTAATTTTGATTTGGTAGATACACGTGTGTTGTAAACGATAAAGGTACTAAGTACAATTATTATTGTACAAAGTACCAATTTTACTATCTACTTATCTACCAAACGGAAAAATTGGTTCTATCCATTTTATTTATTTATATTTAATAATGAATTGACTTTGTAGACATATGATATAAATTATTGTATATTTAAAAATGTACACAATTGTCATTTGTCATTTAAACTCGCTGTAAAAACATGAAACATATTCCATTTTAATATATTAAATTATCATTTTCTCTACACAAAAGAAAAACGTGTTGTAAATAATATTTTATAATTTGAAGGTAGGTAATTCAAGGAGATTTTAATTATACCAACCGAATACAAATATCGATTTGCTGTGAAACGTACAATATATATGATTATATGCTATTGTGTTTTCTTTATTTTAGATTACATTCCAACGTTGAACGTTTAGGAGTGCACTTTGAATGTTTATATTAGCATTTTCTATACACCATCTAATTTTGATAATATTTTGACTCTTTTTGAGCTTTTTACGGACCATTTCAATTTTCATTTTTATTAGTTGTTTTTTATATAAATACCAATAAATTTTTATTAGTTGGGCCAAAAATAATGAAAATTTAGTACAAGGCACCTGATATATTGTTACAATAGCAATTGAAAAATATTAAAAATAGATAGGCACACATTTTTTTATAAGCTTTTAAAGTTCGAATTTTGACAAAATTCATCAAAATTTCGAAAATTATCAATTATTGTAATTAAACAATTATGAAATGGTCAGTTTTTATAATTAAGGATTGACAATTTAAAACAAAGATTCTAATTAATAGTACATACTATAGTCAAAAAATCTAAAAAATATTTTTTACAGACATTTTAAGTTCAAATTTGGACGAAATTACATATTAAAATCAATATTAACGAGTAAAAGTATATATATTATAATATTTTCCAGCATCACTGATAATTTTAGGTTAATAATTAAACAATATGAATAATATTAAATTCAAACTTACCAGCTACCGTATATTTACAATAGGTATCAAAATAATTTAAAGTATCCTAGACTGACATACCGTCTCCGATCAGAATCATTTTTCGTATACAATGATATTGTATCATTGAATTAAAATTTAATACCATCCATTGTACACTATACAGTGACTTACCTTTAACCTACTGTACACCTATCAACTATTTAAGAGCTCGTTTATAGGCTTATGCTGGAAACGTTATTGTATGTAGGTACATCAGCGACTTTATGTCATGTATAGCAACGCCACACATCGTAAATTCACTGGCCGGAACGTTCCAATGTTTCATAAATAACAATATATTATTGTTAACTTAGATTATCATGATTAGAGTAATAAATTATAATAAAACCTACCACTGACTACTGATAATAGCAAACAGACGATACTATTTACTAATTAGTGAAAATGAACATGTTTTTATAGATTTAGCTATATTTATAAAATATATACAATTATATTGATTTCATTGTTAATTATTTAAATTAT
This sequence comes from Nasonovia ribisnigri, assembly GCA_027563435.1. Taxonomy (NCBI): domain Eukaryota; kingdom Metazoa; phylum Arthropoda; class Insecta; order Hemiptera; family Aphididae; genus Nasonovia; species Nasonovia ribisnigri. The sequence continues at coordinate 5,422 of JANEHU010002879.1, read as the reverse complement.
AACTTTTATTCAGTAAATATTTAGTTATCATTTTGAATTTTAATATAAGGTATTTTAACTGATTATAAACGATATACATTAAAAAGGGGGTCAAGTGGATGTCGCTCCGCTGTACAGTAGGCTACAAGTAGATCACTGTACTATAATGGATGGTATTAAATTTGAATTCAATGATATAATATCATTGTATACGAAAAACGATTCTGAGCGGAGACGGTATGTCAGTCTAGGATATTTTAAATTATATTGATATTGTTATTATACGGTAGCTGCTAAGTTGAATTAATGTTATTCATATTATTTAATTATTAACCTTAAATTATTATTGATGCTATAAAAATATTATAATATATACTTTTACTCGTTGAAATTGATTTTAATATGTAATTTCGTCCAAATTTGAACTTAAAATGTCTGTAAAAAATAACTGTGTTTAAATATTTTTTAGATTTTTTGATTACAGTATGTACTATTTATTAGAATCTTTATTTTAAATTTTCAATCCTTAGTTATAAAAACTGACCATTTTATAGTTGTTTAATTACAATGATTGATAATTTTCGAGATTTTGATGAATTTTGTCAAAATTCGAACTTTAAATGATTATAAAAAAAATGTGTGCCTATGTATTTTTAATATTTTTCAATTGCTATTGTAATAATATATCAGGAGCCTTGTATTAAATTTTCATTATTTTTGGCCCAACAAATAAAATTTTATTGATATTAATAGAAAAAAAAACTAAAAAATTTGAAAATTGAAATCGTCCGTAAAATACTGAAAAACAGTCAAAATATATTAAAAATAAGATGGTGTATAGAAATAGCTTATATAAACATTCAGTGAAATTTTCATGCATCTACAGTTATTTGTTTTTGAATTGCAACAAAATAAGAAAATCGCTACATGAGAAATCGAGTGAATATCGAATCTTGTACAAATTAGAACTTAAAATGCTCATAAAAATTTTTTATGACTTGCTTATAAACTTTTTTTTATTGATAAAATTAGGCAAACTTAAGAGGAATCTTGTATTACATTTTCAAATCTTAGATTTAAAAAGAAAAATTGTTATGAATTTCTAACTCAAAATAAATTGCATATTTTCGTCATTTTTACGTATTTTGTCAAAATTTGAACTTTGATTACCTATAAATAAAAATTGTGACTACGGATTTTTAATATTTTTATCTGCCTTTTGAAACTATATATTAGAAGCCTACTATTAAATTTTCAAGATTTTTTACCCAACAAATAAAATTTTATTGACATTTATAGAAAAAAAAACTAAAACAATTGGAAACTGAAAATGTCCGTTTACACTTTACAGCTCAAAATAAGTCAGAATATTTTGAAAATGCTAGGGTGTGTAGAAAATGCTTATATAAAATTAACCAAAGTTAATACCGTAGTTTTGATAACTACATCTGATATTATTCTCTAGCACTTATAACTGTAGGAAATCTTATTGATTCTAAACTTTAGCGTCTAATTTTAATATAACTATTGTCAAGAGTAATTTTTATATTTATTTAATTCTTACGTTATTACACATATTTTCTCATACATTTTTAGACTCTTACCAGAGCTGCTCACTCTGATGAACAACGACGTGTTTTTTTAAAAAATTTTTTTGTATCCGTCATCACTTATTTGGAGCAGTAAAACTGCTTCAATTGTCTTGAACAGTATTTTGTTTGATAGGAAAGTGAATCTAGCAAAATATTTTTCTTTTTACATTTTTTGCTTCACTATAAGATTAGAGATTAAGTATCGTTTGTGACTTGTTATCTTTCATTAAGATAGAGAATTTAAAAATAATTTATGAATTATAATTAGATAGTTAATTAAAACTTATATATATATATATATTTATATCATAGCATTCATTTTAATAAATTACTATTTAATTTTAAATTAGCAAATGCATTTTCTTTAATAAATAAACCATCAGGTATTACCATTGATTTGTTAATTTTAGGTAATTTATACAATTAAATGTTTCTAGCTTATTCAACTATTAATTATACGAATAATACGATAATATTATAAAAATTCCATAATATAACTGTTATATTCAACATTATTTTTTTTTTCATTTAAACTGTAGATAAGATAAGATATCAAAAATCGGGCTTCTTACGGATCCAGATAAAAATCTCCTCTACAATTTTGTTCATAGGTGTTTTTACAATTAAACCACTCAGTAGCCCATATTATTGGAACGCGCAAAGTATGTTTTATAAGAAAACTGCAGAAAATTACGCCCGTCAAGTGCTGCGCCCGTAAGTAGCGGCCGCGTTCGATACTAGGTGTTCATACCACCACCCGCGTGCGCCGTAACGGCAGTACCCCACCATGGTCAAAACAGGCTTCCTATCGCAGCCGAGCGCCCGTACATAGTTTATAAATAAACAGATAAGAAAATGATTATTATATTATTTGTGACAAATATTATTTAATTTGATTTGATTTTATATTTTGTATTCGTATCCGAATTTTATACAAATAAAAACTATACTTTTGTTGTTCAAGTAATACGGCTTATTGAAGTGGTTTACAGTAAAAGTACCTATTATAAAAATTGTAGAGTAGAACTTTTTTAACAATCGTAATAAATCCAATTTTTGATATTGTATTCCAATCGTCCAATATCACATGGTAAATTAACAATTTTTTTTTTACTTATAACAATAAATTAATTAACTAATTAATAAAAATATAAAAATCTGGCTTCTTTCAATAGTCATAAAAGTTCTTCTCTACAAATGTTATAATAGGTATTTTTACTGTAAACCGCTTCAATAAGCCGTATTACTTGAATTACGAAACAATGTTTTATGCCTTATTTTGTTCACTAGGGCGCAGGCGCCCTTTTCGTATCCGAATTTTATACAAATAAAAAATATACTTTTGTTCTTCAAGTAACACAGCTTATTGAAGCGGTTTACAGTAAAAATACCTATTATAAAAATTGTAGAGTAGAACTTTTTTAACAATCGTAATAAATCCAATTTTTGATATCGTATTCAAATCGTCCAATATCACATGGTAAATTAACAATTTTTTTTTTTACTTTTTATCGATTAATTATTTAACTAATCAATAAAAATATAAAAATCAGGCTTATTTCGATTGTTATAAAAGTTCTTCTCTACAAATTTTATAATATGTAGTTTTGTAGTAAACTATTTTAATAAGCCGTATTACTTGAATAATCGAACTATTTGGGTATGATAAAAAAAAAAAACACTCAAAATACCATTTATAACAGAAATCAATCAATGTAGACAATCTGACCCAACAACCAGGTAAGTGGTACATATAAATTGAATATAATGATATAAAAATATACTATTGTAATTACACATGAAAAATGTAAAAATTCACAAAAAGATAACAACCAAAAGTCCAGGTACGTTTTTTAAAAAGTACCTATAGTGAGTTTAATAAATTAATTTTAATTTTATATTATTATGGCCTGAATTAGAATTTAACTGAAATTTTGAGTTTTCTAAAACAAAATTAAAATTAAATAAATACTACCAAAACTTATATTTCACATTTCACGTTTTTATATTTTGGTATATCGTATTAGCTATGAGTAAAATTAAAAAGGGCGGGTAAGTGTATGTCACTCTGCTGTACAGTAGGTTACAAGTGAGTCACTGTAATGGATTGTGTTAGATTTTAATCCAATGATATAATATCATTGAATAAGAAAAACGATTCTGAGCGAAGACGGTCAGTCAGTCTATAATATCTTACTAAGTCTAGTAAGTATGGTATATAAAGCTGCTTATATAAACATTCAGTAAAAATTTCATGTATTTACCGTCATTTTTTTTAGAATTACACCAAAAACCAAAATCGATTTTATCGAAATTCAATGTTGCGTAAAAATTCCCGTTTTTTCCTTAATTTTCCATTTGTTTTTCACGGTACTTTTGAAAACTACTGGAAAATGTTTACTTTTGACCCCCCAAAGTACCAACTAGATTCACTTTCCTATCAGAAAAGGTACTATTGAAGAAAATCTAAGCACTTTTACTGTCCCAAAACGTGATGACAGACACAAAAAAAATAAAAATAAAAAAAAAAAAAATAAAAAAAAAACCACACATCATTGTAAAACCAATACATTTCTCGCCATGAAGATCTAAAATTGAAATAATTTGTTTTTTAAGGGTACCATATAGGTATAGGTATAATAATTAAATAAATAAAATATTTCATTATGAATTATTTTTAAGTATTTATAATTTATGAATAGTATTCATTTATTATTATTATGTGGGTAGTTGTTTTAATATTATTTTATGTGTATATGAATCATAGCCAAAAAATTTTTGAAACATGCGGCAGATAAACGAATAACATTAAGACGCAGGAGAGCACTTTTTAAATTATCTGGAGTTTATAAATCAAAAAAATATCATGTGGCCCCGACGAACATTATGGACTAGCTGAACCCTTGGATGATTTTTTGTCCAAGGAAGAAATGAAAAATAAGAAAGCAGAATTTATAAAATCACTTTCACTTTCATAAATTGCCAAAAAAACATTAGAGTATGAAACCAGAAACCAATCTGATGGCCAAACTTGGTTTACTGAACGAAGAAATCGGCTTACAGCTTCTAATTTTGGTAAAATTTGTAAAATGCGGCCCAACACTTCGTGTAAAAATACGGTGTTTGAAATTTTATATAACACCAATAACACTAAAAGTAATGCCATCGACTATGGTAAAGAATGGGAAGATATGACAATAAAATCATTGGAAAAAATCATTAAAAAACCAATATAAAAATGTGGGTTATTTGTTGACGATAATATTCCATACTTAGCAGCAACGCCTGGTAACAGATTTTTTCATTATTTGATATGTATTGTCCAAATTTTGTTTACACACAAAAAACATATTTAATTTTATATAATATAATTATAGATGGTTTGATAGAAGATAATGCTACTATTGAAGTCAAATGTTCGTTTTCTTTTAAAGATCATGAAAGTCTGGAACAAGCTCTTCTCGAAAAGAAGGTTAGTTTTGTACCTATTTTTGTACTTCATAATCAGAGGTATTTAAAATAAAAAATACTTTATTCGAATACCTACATACCTATAAAATAAAATAGGCCGTTTGTGCATTCAGCTGCAGCCAGAATAATATATTAGTACATTATAATGCTTACAAAATATTGTTATTATTATTGTTGACGACACATTTCAGTGAAGAACATTATACAATAAACCTATTATAATCCAGCAGTTAAGAGGCCTCATTTGCGTTTTATTTGTCAAAAACTATTTTTTCTAATGCAAACGATACGCCATCGTGAGTAATAAATGTGTACGTTTAATAACCTATAAGAATCTATGAAAAAGTTTATTTTTAATATTAATGTATATTTTGACTTAA
>JANEHU010002876.1:0-12383 GCA_027563435.1 Nasonovia ribisnigri | reverse complement strand
CACGCGAAGCAAAGAGTAGATCCTGGGCTGACCTCTGCGCCGAGGTAGACACCGACCCCTGGGGTAGACCATATAAACTGGTCATGAAAAAGCTAGACGTCCGCAACCCAGCTGCGGATTCCAGGGGCAAGGAGGCTGCCATCGCGGATTCTCTCTTTCCTGCGGCCCCCGTGACGAATTGGGACTTAGCTCCATCTCCAGCGGTGCTCAATATTTTTCAGGCGTTCGACCCGGTCCGGAACTCCCTGGAGTTTACCCGTACCATTCCGGAGTTCACGCCAGCAGAACACAGCAGAGCCGTCAAGAGACTTGCACCGGGTAAGGCGGCCGGACCCTCAGGAATCCCTAACGAGGTCCTCAAGGCTCTCGCGTCTACCCAGCCTCGTGATGTCCTCAGGATACTGAACGACTGCCTCGGCGCGCTGACATTTCCACCCCGCTGGAAAAGGGCGCGGCTAGTGCTGCTCCGCAAAGGCCCGGACAAACCCCCCGACGCCCCGTCCAGCTACAGGCCAATCTGTATGCTGGACACCCCTGGAAAGTTGCTCGAACGGCTCCTTCTCCAAAGGCTCGAGGAGCATCTCGAGGAGCACGGGGGGCGGAGAAGAGCTCCGAATCAATTCGGATTCAGGAGGGGAGTCAGCACCGAGTCGGCAGTCAGCAAAGTACTCAGTATTGCCGCTCAGGCAGCCACCACCCCAGGGAAAAAAAGCCTTTGCGTCCTGGTGACGCTGGACGTGAAAAATGCGTTCAACTCACTGAGATGGCCAGTCATCGACGCCGCCCTGAGAAGCATCAACACCCCCGAGTACCTAGTGGAGATGCTTCGATCCTGGCTTTCGGACAGAGTTCTGCTGACGGGCGAAGAAATGACAGCAAGGCCAGTGACCTGTGGAGTCCCGCAGGGATCCGTGCTAGGTCCGGCTTTATGGAACGTCGCTTATGACTCCTTACTGAAGATGGACGTGCCGCCTGGAGTGCAGCTAGTAGACTTTGCGGACGACCTTGCTGTGGTGGGAATGACAGTGACCGGCCAGCTCCTGGAAGACAGCATCAACCCTACACTTACGGCGATTGACAACTGGATGGCAAGCAGGGGCCTGGAGTTGGCCCACCATAAGAGTGAGGCGGTGATCCTCTCCCGCAGGCGGGCGTTCGTTGCCCCTCGGCTTACGGTCGGTGGCCACCAGATCACCATCTGCAAAGACATCAGGTACCTCGGGGTCATCCTTGATAAAAACCTGACATTTGCGGCTCACGTCAACGCCGTCGCCAAAAAGGCGGCACGCACAGCGGCTGCGCTGGCCCGGCTGATGCCAAATATAGGAGGTCCAGATCAGTGGAAGCGTAAGCTGCTCGGTTCGGTCGTGGATAGCCAACTTCTATACGCTGCCCCCGTATGGAGCAAAGCCATTGCCGATGTCGCCAGAACCAGGAGGAATCTCATCCGTCCGCAGAGGTCCGCCGCCCTGAGGGTAACCCGGTCCTACCGCACCGTTTCAGACGAGGCCGCACTAGTTCTGGCCTGCACACCACCGGCAGACCTGGTTGGTCTAGAGAGGGGTAGAATTAGATATCGACTACAGACTGAAACCGAGCTCGGTGAGTTGCGGCCTTCAAAAGCGGCCGTTAAACGCGAGGAGAGGAAGTCCACTATCGCACAGTGGCAGGCAAGATGGCAGGCAACCGAGAAGGCCTCGTGGACGCGCGCATCATTCCGGACGTAGGAAGATGGATGGGGAGAACTATCCCGTGGGTGCCCCTGACGTTCCACATGACACAGGCACTCACGGGCCATGGATGTTTCCAGTGGTACTTACACCGAATGGCCAGGACTGCCTGCCCCCGTTGTTGGCAGTGCTCAGACAACTCAGACACCGCCGAGCACACCCTGTTTGGGTGTCCACACTGGGACAGGTTCCGTGAGCCCCTGAGCACCCGGCTAGGTTACCGACCAAGTGCCAGGGATCTCCCAGACATCCTCTGCGGTCCAAGTTTTGAACAACTTCCATCGGACCTAATCGAAAAGTCGGTGATCCTGAGAGAAGCTGAAGAACTGTTCAGGCTCTTTTACGGAATAGTGGAGCGCATCCTCACAGAAAAAGAGCAAGAGGAAAGAGCTCGGCAGGCCCCCGCAGGAGGATACATACCACCGGATCTCGGAAACCGAAACCCTAATTAAGTTAAGATTACATGTAGCCGAAGGCAACCTTGGGAGAGTAGGGGCTCCCACATTGTCACATAATTAACTTTTGTTTGTATTGTCGTTACTATAGTAGTGAGTAGGAGACTGGCCTACCACTAAACAGGATACGAATTGATTGTTTCAATAAACGATGGGGGCCGGAGGAGAAGTATTGGCAAAATTGGTTCCTTCTCCGGTCCTCGATAACACGTAAAAAAAAAAAAAAAAGGTACCATATTAATTATATTCTAAATTTATATTTCTTACTCCTATAAAAGTATTTGCCTGCGAGCTCCAAAGTTCCCCTTCAATTTTTTTGTAAATATTTTTAATTAGATTTTTAAACTTTAACAATCTAGTACTATATAAATTTCTAAACCTTTTTTCTTGCGTCTTAAAAAGTTTTCGCCTGCGGGCTCCAACGTTCCCCTTCAATTTTTGTGAATGTTTTTAAAAAGATTTTTAAACAAACATGTTAGTACCATATAAATTTCTAAGCCCTTTTTTTTGCTTCTTTAAAAGTATTTGCCTGCGGGCTCCAACGCTCCCCTTCAATTTTTTTGTAAATATTTTTAAAAATATTTTTAAACTAACAATCTAGTACCATATAAATTTCTAAACCTTTTTTCTTGCTTCTTAAAAAGTTTTTGCCTGCGGGCTCCAACGTCCCCCTTCAAAATGTTTTTCTATCAATTTAAATATTAATGATTTACTTATATAGATTTTTTAAACATAAACATCAAAGTACCATATTAATCTATTATATAAAAATAAGTCCGGTTTTCCTCCCTGACGCTATAACTCCAGAACGCACGAACCGATTTCCACGGTTTTGCATTCGTTGGAAAGGTCTTGGGCTCCGTGAGGTTTATAGCAAAGAAAATTCTGGAAAATTCAGGAAAAATTCAACAGAAAAGTGGGGAAATCGTTTTTCACATACAGCGCCATCTATTATACATAGCATGTACTTCAAACCAATGGCAACGGTGCGTGATAAAGTGTTTGACAGATAGTCATTATTCTCTGCTCAGTTAATTTCATTTAAGCTCAGTGTAAATTATGTGGATCGTGCATTTGAAGTTAAATTCAACACTCTGGCCATAGTCCAAAATGCCTAGAGAACGACGTGCGAACATCGGCCGCCGCACAAGACATGCAAGCCAGCAACAAGTCTATTCAAGGAACTTAAGAGAAGAAAGACAAAATATACTAAGAGAAAATGACCGATTGAGACATCGCGTGAGCACACGAAGATCATTGGCATCATACAATCGCTTGGCATTCCAATATGATCCCACAGCGAACTACAGTGATGATGAAAATATTGGATATTGGACGACTGACGACTATATGCCGATTTTGCAATGCGTTTAAGTTCAAAAGAGAAACGGTTGGATTGTGCTGCGCAAGTGGAAAAGTCAAACTGGATCCATTACTTACACCACCACAGCCACTGAAAACATTGTTTGATGGAAGTGATCCCGATTCCAGCCATTTTCTTCAACACATCCTTGAATACAATAACTGCTTTCGCATGACTTCCTTTGGAGCTAATATCATTCGAGAAGGCGGCTTCATGCCGACTTGCAAGGTAAAAGATACAACACACATAACCAACACATAACTGCAACACATAACAACTTCATATACCCTACACACTACACCATCACACGATTTACAATGTATTCATGAACAAATTTTAATGATTATTTGCAATTACAGATACAAGGTCAAATATATCATTTGCATGGTTCAATGGTGCCAACCACACCAGATGAACCGCATCAATTTCTGCAAATATATTTCATTTCGTCGATGGTGGATCAGCTGAACGTGCGGTGCAATATACAGGGAGCACAACAGTTAAAGAGACGAATTATTGAACAGTTGCAAGCATTTTTTCACGCTAATAATGCTGTGGTTAATGTGTTCAAAACAGCATTGGAACGAATGCCATCGGATACGCACAAATTTGTCATACGAGCGGATTGTACTCCAACAGGTGAACATGTGCGAAGATTCAATGCACCCACCGTTAATGATGTTGCTGCAATTATTGTTGGCGATCCAACTAAATCACGAGACATTGTCGTTCAGCGAAGAAGCAATATCATGCATCGTGTAAACGAGACACATCGGTTGTACGATGCGTTACAATATCCAATCATTTATTGGCAAGGGCAAGACGGATACGACATCACGTTGAAGATGGTCGATCCAATTACAGGTACAATATTCACACACTAATTATTTCCATTATTACTTTTATTGGTTTCCATTAACAATTCATTTAATTTTGAATTTTCAGGAGTATCAACGAATAATAAAAATCTAAGCGCAATGAATTACTATGCGTATCGTATGATGATTCGTACACATGAGGAGAATGTCATTCTGAAGTGCGGTCGGCTATTCCAGCAATTCGCTGTCGACATGTATGTCAAAGTCGAGACCGAACGTTTAGCGTTCATCAGATTCAATCAGCCAAAGCTACGATCTGAGGACTATATACACTTGCGTGATGCTATTCATTCAGATGGTGATGTTCAGAATATTGGACGACTGACGGTTCTCCCATCAACTTATATCGGAAGCCCACGCCACATGCACGAATACGCTCAAGACGCTATGACGTACGTGCAAAATTATGGAACTCCGGATTTATTTATTACGGTCACATGCAATCCGAAGTGGACGGAAATTGAACGCGAGTTGGAACCGGGTCAAAAACCGCAAGATCGCCATGACATAATCGCCAGAGTATTTCAGCAAAAACTCAAGGTTATGATGGATGTGCTTACTAAGTATCGAGTTTTTGGTGACACACGTTGTTATATGTACTCGGTGGAATGGCAGAAGCGTGGACTACCGCATGCTCATATCCTAATTTGGTTGCTGAACAAATTACATTCAAATGAAGTGGATGACATCATATCAGCTGAAATTCCTGATCCAGTCACTGATCCCCGTCTACACGACATTGTGACGACACAGATGGTGCATGGACCGTGCGGTGCATTAAATCCATTATCGCCTTGCATGGCTGATGGAAAGTGCACAAAACGATATCCGCGACCGTTAGTTGCTGAAACAGTCACAGGGAACGATGGATATCCAGTTTATCGTCGGCGTTCAAAAGAAGATAACGGTCGAACTATCAAAGTTAAAGTTCAAAATCAAGAGATTGAGATCGGAAATGAATTCATTGTACCATATTGCCCGCTGCTATCACGAATTTTCGAAACACGTGCAAACGTTGAGAGTTGTCATTCGGCCAAATCAATCAAATATTTGTGCAAGTACGTCACAAAAGGCAGCGACATGGCTGTGTTTGGTATTGCGTCGGAAAATGTGAATGACGAAATCAGCAACTTCCAAATGGGCAGATACGTCAGTACTAATGAAGCACTGTGGCGATTATTGTCTTTTCAAATTCATGGAAGATATCCCACAGTTGTACATTTAGCAGTGCATTTGGAAAATGGCCAAAGAGTTTACTTCACTGAGGCTAATGCGGCACACCGAGCTGAGAGACCACCATCGACAACATTGACTAGCTTCTTTGCAATGTGTGAAGCAGATCCATTCGCAGCGACGCTGATGTACGTTGAAATGCCCAAGTATTACACTTGGAATCAATCAACAAAGGAATTCCAACGTCGCAAACAAGGAACCCCAGTTCCAGACTGGCCACAGGTGTTTTCAACTGATGCACTAGGTCGTATGTACACTGTTCATCCTAGAAACGATGAATGTTTTTATTTGCGACTGCTGTTAGTAAATGTACGTGGACCGAAATCATTTGCGCATTTGAAAACTGTGAATGGCCACCAATGCCAAACATATCGAGAAGCATGTCAACTATTGGGTTTGCTGGAGAACGATTCTCATTGGGATTTAACACTTGCAGATTCAGTTGTTTCATCAAATGCGTACCAAATACGAACGCTGTTCGCAATTATCATCACCACATGTTTTCCTTCACAACCAATTCAGTTATGGAACAAATACAAAGACGCCATATGTGAAGATATCTTGCATCGCTTGCGTATTCAAACGAATAATCCTGACATCCAAATAACCGATGAAATCTACAATGAAGGATTGATTCTGATTGAGGATCAATGCTTGACTATTGCAAACAAGCTACTGATTGAAGTAGGAATGATTGCGCCAAATCGATCGATGCACGATGCATTCAACCAAGAATTAAATCGAGAGCTGCAATACAATGTTGATACATTGCAGGAATTCGTTAGAAATAATGTTCCGTTGCTGAATGAACAGCAAAAACAAGTATACAAAACATTAATGCAAGCGGTGGACAATAATACTGGTGGTCTATTCTTCCTGGATGCACCTGGAGGAACAGGGAAAACATTTGTCATTTCATTGATTTTGGCCACTATTCGATCAAGATGTGACATAGCTTTGGCGTTAGCATCATCTGGAATTGCGGCGACTCTTCTAGATGGCGGTCGTACTGCACATTCTGCGCTTAAGTTGCCACTCAATTTAAACACAATTGATACTCCAACGTGCAATATTTCCCGATCCAGTGCAATGGGAAAATTGTTAATGCAATGCAAGCTCATTGTTTGGGATGAGTGCACAATGGCACATAAGAAATCACTTGAAGCACTTAACTTCACACTGAAGGATCTTCGGAGAAATAACAACATCTTTGGCGGCTTGATGATATTGTTGGCAGGCGATTTCAGGCAGACGTTGCCAGTAGTTCCCCGTGGAACGCCTGCAGATGAATTGAATGCTTGCCTAAAGGCATCACCTTTATGGAATAACGTAAAAACATTATCGCTAACCACTAATATGAGAGTTCAACTTCAAAATGATCAAAGTGCTGCACAATTTTCCAAACAATTGTTAGATCTTGGAAATGGAAAAGTCCCAGTTGATGCGACATCTGGATTAATTACTCTTACCAACGACTTTTGCCGATTTGTAGACACTCAATTAGTTCTTATTGAAAATGTTTTCCCAAACATTAGTGAGAATTATAAGAATTATGCTTGGTTAAGTCAACGAGCAATTCTTGCAGCAAACAATAATGATGTCCACGCACTGAATTTCACCATTCAATCAAAAATTGCTGGCGATTTGGTGACATACAAATCCGTTGATTCAATAACAAATCCCGATGATGTAGTAAATTATCCAACGGAGTTTTTGAACTCTCTGGAGATACCAGGATTTCCACCACATAACTTGCAACTGAAAGTTGGTACAGTTATTTTGATACTGCGTAATTTGAATCCACCGCGACTTTGCAACGGTACTCGACTTTCGGTAAAGAGACTTATGCCGAATTTAATTGAGGCAACCATTATTAACGGAAAGTACGCAGGTGAAAATGTATGTATTCCTCGAATACCAATGATTCCGAATGATCTTCCGTTTGACTTCAAACGATTGCAATTCCCAGTTCGCCTTGCGTTCGCAATGACAATTAATAAGTCGCAAGGCCAATCGCTTAGTGTTTGCGGGATAAATTTGGAAAATCATTGTTTTTCACATGGACAGTTATACGTTGCGTGTTCACGAGTTGGGAAACCATCAGCTTTGTTTGTGTTAACGTCAGACCAAAAAACAAAAAATGTGGTTTACCAAAGAGCACTACAATGAAACAATTAAATAACACTTCATTTTAGTAGGTAATTGAAATGAATTTATTACTGTTGTGAAATGAAATAAATATTTTCCTTTTCACCAAACGAAATGTTACATAAAACGAATCTGGTGGCGAAACGGAGTTCGCAGGGTCTGCTAGTTATATTCTAAATTTATATTTCTTACTCCTTTAAAAGTATTTGCCTGCGGGCTCCAAAGTTCCCCTTCAATTTTTTTGTAAATATTTTTAATTAGATTTTTAAACTTTAACCAGATAGTACCATATACATTTCTAAGCCCTTTTTTTTTGCTTCTTTAAAAGTATTTGCCTGCGGGATCCAACGTTCCCCTTCAAAAATTTTTTTTTCAATTTAAATATTAATGATTTTCTTATATAAATTTGTTAAAAATTAACAACCTGCAGCTGGTGCCATATTAATTTTTTTCTAAATTAAATAATCTTACTCCTTCATAAGTATTTGCTGACGGGCTCCCACGTTCCCCTTCCAAATTTTTTTTTATGAATTTTTATTCCTTATATATATCTAGACCAATTTTTTTTAAAAATCAACAATCTGCAGGTGTCATGTGAATTTTTTCTAAATTTTTTTTTCCTGCTCCTTAAAAAGTGTTTGCCTGCAGACTCCAACGTTCCTCTTCCAATTTGTTTTTTACAAATTTAAATCATATAGATATTTCTAAACCAATTTTTTAAAAATCGACAACATTGTGCCATATACATTATTTTCTTAATTTTTTTTCTTACTCCTTAAAAAGTATTTGCCTGCAGGCTCCAACGTTCCCCTTCAAATTTTTTTTATTTATTTAAATATTCGCCTGAAAATATCACATCATACCGACCGATATCACTCCTTCCAAGTTTATCTAAACTTTTAGAGAAACATCTGCTTAAACGCCTAAAACCGATTATAGAGAGAAAAAATCTTATACCAGAACATCAGTTTGGATTTCGCAACAAACATTCGACAATCGATCAAGTACATCGAGTAGGTAACTAATGTGATTAGTAAAGCTCTTGAAGAAAAAAAGTACTGCTGTGGAGTATTCCTTGACGTAGCCCAGGCTTTTGACAAAGTCTGGCACAAAGGATTCCTCATCAAACTACGTGATCAGCTACCACATACTTGGTGTGCACTTCTTGAATCATACTTGATCGACCGTCAATTTCGAGTCATACACGAAGAAGCAATAACCGAATGGAAAGACATATCAGCTGGAGTACCGCAAGGTATAGTGTTCTAGGACCTATATTGTACTTACTCTATACGGCTGATATACCAAACGATGACAACACAACATTAGCTCTGTTTGCCGACGATACGGCAATTTTATCAACACGTAATAATCAGCTCACTGCAACTGATAACTTACAGAAGTCAATTAACAGTATCGTTGCCTGGACAAGACGTTGGAAAATTAAGATCAATGGCGATAAATCGGTGCACGTTAACTATACGTTACGTAAAACCGAAAATATCCAAATAGTACTGAATCAATCACCAATCCCACAAAAAGATTCAGCAAAATATCTTGGAATGCACCTCGACTCTCGTCTAAACTGGAAACACCACGTCTATCAGAAAAAAATTCAAATTAAAGAAAAAATGCGAAAACTTTATTGGTTAGTCGGACCCCGCTCCGAGTTAACCATCGAAAACAAACGTCTACTGTACGTAGCAATTATAAAACCGATCTGGATTTATGGCATTCAACTGTGGGATTGTGCCAGTAAGTCTAACATCGATGTAATACAACGCTGTCAAAACATCGCCCTTCGGACCATCACTGCAGCCCACCGGTTCGAAAGAAACAACGCAATTCACCGTGATATGATGCTGCCTACAGTAGCAGACGAAATCCAAAGGTTTGCTCACAAGCACGAGACGAGGCTAGATTACCATGTCAATCCACTAGCCATCCAATTATTAGATAACTCCAAGGATATCAGACGTCTTAAGCGTCTGAAACCATACGACTTAGTCTAAGATTTTAAATTAAGGCAGGGGCCACTTCGTTGGAAGTGTCTCCATCAACGTGTAATATATATATTTTGTATCTAGTATGTAAAATATGTATAATTGTCAAACATATTTATAAAGACCTTTGGGTCGTTTAAATAATAAAGCCCCAGGGCATTTAAAAAAAAAAAAAAAAAATTTAAATATTAATGATTTAATTATATAGATTTGTTAAAAACTAACATGTTGGTGACATATTAATTTTTTTTTTCTCACTCCTTAAAATATATTTGCCTTCGGGCTCTAAAGTTCACCTTCAATTTTTTTGTAAATATTTTTAAAAAGATTTTTAAACAAACGAGTTAGTGCTATATACATTTCTAAGCCTTTTTTTTTGCTTCTTTAAAAGTATTTGCCTGCGAGCTCCAAAGTTCTCCTTCAATTTTTTTGTAAATATTTTTAAATAGATTTTAAAACTTTAACAATCTATAGTAGCATATAAATTTCTAAACCTTTTTTCTTGCTTCTTAAAAAGTTTTTCGCCTGTGGGCTCGCCATTTGTGATTTGTTGACAATTTCAACATAATGTCAGTATGCCAAAAACTAATGCATTTTTTTCAGGAAAAGTCTATAAAAGATGACAACAAATTAATAAGCTCTGATAAAATTCATAACTAAATAGTAGAAAGTTGTCTACCTGACAGCTAAAATAAAAAAAAATTACTCTGTAATACATTTGCAATATTATAAATATCTTTGTAAAATATGATCGAATACAAAAATAATAACAAGTAATTGAAAACAATATATCTAAATGTAAGGGGGTGATTTTTTTGTCAGTGACAATGGGACTTGATTTAATAAAATAGATTTTATAATGACTTTGAACTATATTATTATGTTCCTAAGGGAAATGCATTTTAAAAATGAGACGATTGATGAAAGATACGTCATATGTGCAAACAAGTCGTCCCCGAATAAACCCCCCATCATTATTGCTTATTAATAATATGCCATAATATTTTATCGCATATTCTTATGAATATAATTATAATATCATCTAAGTGATGAAAAAAGGGGATAATATACCTATTTATCAGACATGATGGGCATCATTCATACATATTCAGATTTTCATAACTTTATTTTGTTCATGGAGTTTGATAAAAAACTAAGACTTTGTAAATTAAACGATAATTGTATGTTATATATTATCTGGTTTAATTGTTTAAATATCAAAATATAACAAAATAATAATATTATATATACATCACTACGGTCTACGAATAAACAAAGTATAATCTATTTGTAACATTTGCGATACGTTCCAAACTTACGTAAAATGAATTTATCAATAGAAATTTGGTCCGGGATTTCATTTGTTGGGGTTGCCGGGCTGTCGTACTTATTTTTGAGGTACAAGAACTCAATTATCAACTACCAGCAAAATATAAAAGAGGAATTGGAGGTAAACAATAAATATAATACATATTATTATATATTATAATTTATAATGCAATAGCTTGGCGTATCTTACCTACTTAGCAAAGCCCAGGTTTGAGATGAGAAACAGTTAGAACGGATATAAGGGTGATATGAAGCTGTTTAGCTGTACTATAATAATAAAAATATTAATAATTTTTTTTTTAAAGAGTATTTTATAACTTTGTGAAAGACTTTCAAAAATGCTGCAAGATAGTTTATAAGTCAATCAAAATTGTAATCGAAAATTGGGGAACCCAAACACATTTTGTGAACGATTGATCATTATTTCACTTAATGTTTTCGGAAACGTATACTACCGATATATTTGATTTTGTGAAATTTATCATTCATTAATAACTAGAAGGAGTACACAAATTCCAATTTGTTTAAGTAAGATAGGCAGGTAAAAATATTATTTAAAGGTAAGTAATATATTGTTTAATATGATACTTAAAATATCCCTACGAATAATACAAACTAAGTAGTATAATAGCACCTGTTTACATTAATATAGGTTGATCAGTTTTTTGATGTGGAAACGGGAAGTGGTCGATCTATGGCCCAATTCAAATCAATAGAAGGTTAGTTTCTCATAATATTATTAAATTATATTGAGTATTATTTTTAATTAAAAATATCTTAATTTAATTCAATATTTTCTAGATCTGTATAAAAATGAAGTAGAAAAACGAGCCTTTAAAGATTTACAAGTATGAAACAAATAACTTAAGAACAATCGAATGGACCGTGTAATCATAATATCGTCAGTAATAAATGGTTTTAATTTTATTTTCAGAAAAATGTTGAAGAATGTAAACAAAGTTGTTTAGCCCTTAAGTATAACATGATGGACGCTATTCGGGCGCTACAACAAACGGTTGATAAGCAAGAGTTAACAATTGACCGTTTAAAATTATGCATGACGGCCATTAAAACTGATCTTAACACGTCGATCGGAAGTGTCAACGTGTTAAGATCTACAGTTATGTCCACAGAAAGTAATATTATAACACATCGATTTACCTACCTATAACAGTATAAAACATTAATTGTTTCATTTAACGTTTGTTTAGAAAACACCAAAAAACACTTACATGAATACCTAC